>CM037854.1:101876189-101893596 GCA_021234595.1 Delia radicum
AATATCCACCAGAGGTGGATCTTGCACATCAAACAAGTTTTCAATTTATTTTTGATCAATGGTTATAATCTTTAACTTCAAACTCATATGTATATTAGTTCTCATGTAGTGAGTAAACTAGTTCATATGTATGTTTGATGTTTGGCATGGGATTGTTACCGCTTTCAAAACGTGTTCTGATGTTGGGAACCTAGAAAATTCCCGAAATAGATCTATCAACACATTCCTGAAAGGGTCAAATAATAAATTTGAAAACAAAAAACTCTATAGATTATTTGTTAGGACAATATCCTAATGAAGAAATATAGAGTACGGCCTCGAACTTGAATAATTTTCATTTTCATTGCACAATTAAAGGTCGAAAAAAAACATAATTTTTATTTTTAATAAAAATTATAACAACTTGTATAAAAGGCAGAGTACCGCCAAGTTTACTTCCCCTGTTTTGCTTACAAAGTAAACAAAATATCAAAAGGAGAGAAACAAAAAAAAAAAAACGTGTATTGAATATCCACCAGAGGTGGATCTTGCACATCAAACAAGTTTTCAATTTATTTTTTGATCAATGGTTATAATCTTTAATTTCAAACTCATATGTATATTAGTTCTCATGTAGTGAGTAAACTAGTTCATATGTATGTTTGATGTTTGGCATGGGATTGTTACCGCTTTCAAAACGTGTTCTGATGATGGGAACCTAGAAAATTCCCGAAATAGATCTATCAACACATTCCTGAAAGGGTCAAATAATAAATTTGAAAACAAAAAACTCTATAGATTATTTGTTAGGACAATATCCTAATGAAGAAATATAGAGTATGGCCTCGAACTTGAATAATTTTCATTTTCATTGCACAATTAAAGGTCGAAAAAAAAACATAATTTTTATTTTTAATAAAAATTATAACAAACTTGTATAAAAGGCAGAGTACCGCCAAGTTTACTTCCCCTGTTTTGCTTACAAAGTAAACAAAATATAAAAAGGAGAGAAACAAAAAAAAAACGTGTATTGAATATCCACCAGAGGTGGATCTTGCACATCAAACAAGTTTTCAATTTATTTTTTGATCAATGGTTATAATCTTTAACTTCAAACTCATATGTATATTAGTTCTCATGTAGTGAGTAACTAGTTCATATGTATGTTTGATGTTTGGCATGGGATTGTCACCGCTTTCAAAACGTGTTCTGATGATGGGAACCTAGAAAATTCCCGAAATAGATCTATCAACACATTCCTGAAAGGGTCAAATAATAAATTTGAAAACAAAAAACTCTATAGATTATTTGTTAGGACAATATCCTAATGAAGAAATATAGAGTATGGCCTCGAACTTGAATAATTTCATTTTCATTGCACAATTAAAGGTCGAAAAAAAACATAATTTTTATTTTAATAAAAATTATAACAAACTTGTATAAAAGGCAGAGTACCGCCAAGTTTACTTCCCCTGTTTTGCTTACAAAGTAAACAAAATATAAAAAGGAGAGAAACAAAAAAAAAACGTGTATTGAATATCCACCAGAGGTGGATCTTGCACATCAAACAAGTTTTCAATTTATTTTTGATCAATGGTTATAATCTTTAACTTCAAACTCATATGTATATTAGTTCTCATGTAGTGAGTAAACTAGTTCATATGTATGTTTGATGTTTGGCATGGGATTGTTACCGCTTTCAAAACGTGTTCTGATGATGGGAACCTAGAAAATTCCCGAAATAGATCTATCAACACATTCCTGAAAGGGTCAAATAATAAATTTGAAAACAAAAAACTCTATAGATTATTTGTTAGGACAATATCCTAATGAAGAAATATAGAGTATGGCCTCGAACTTGAATAATTTTCATTTTCATTGCACAATTAAAGGTCGAAAAAAAACATAATTTTTATTTTTAATAAAAATTATAACAAACTTGTATAAAAGGCAGAGTACCGCCAAGTTTACTTCCCCTGTTTTGCTTACAAAGTAAACAAAATATAAAAAGGAGAGAAACAAAAAAAAAACGTGTATTGAATATCCACCAGAGGTGGATCTTGCACATCAAACAAGTTTTCAATTTATTTTTTGATCAATTGTTATAATCTTTAACTTCAACTCATATGTATATTAGTTCTCATGTAGTGAGTAAACTAGTTCATATGTATGTTTGATGTTTGGCATGGGATTGTTACCGCTTTCAAAACGTGTTCTGATGATGGGAACCTGGAAAATTCCCGAAATAGATCTATCAACACATTCCTGAAAGGGTCAAATAATAAATTTGAAAACAAAAAAATCTATAGATTATTTGTTAGGACAATATCCTAATGAAGAAATATAGAGTATGGCCTCGAACTTGAATAATTTTCATTTTCATTGCACAATTAAAGGTCGAAAAAAAACATAATTTTTATTTTTAATAAAAATTATAACAAACTTGTATAAAAGGCAGAGTACCGCCAAGTTTACTTCCCCTGTTTTGCTTACAAAGTAAACAAAATATAAAAAGGAGAGAAACAAAAAAAACGTGTATTGAATATCCACCAGAGGTGGATCTTGCACATCAAACAAGTTTTCAATTTATTTTTGATCAATGGTTATAATCTTTAACTTCAAACTCATATGTATATTAGTTCTCATGTAGTGAGTAAACTAGTTCATATGTATGTTTGATGTTTGGCATGGGATTGTTACCCGCTTTCAAAACGTGTTCTGATGATGGGAACCTAGAAAATTCCCGAAATAGATCTATCAACACATTCCTGAAAGGGTCAAATAATAAATTTGAAAACAAAAATGTCTATAGGTTATTTGTTAGGACAATATCCTAATGAAGAAATATAGAGTATGGCCTCGAACTTGAATAATTTTCATTTTCATTAATGAAATTTTTTATAAGTTTTGGGTGGAAAAATAAACTTTTTGTAATAAGAAGTTAACATGTTACTTTTCTATTACAAACCCTACTATTTTAACAAGGGCGTGTTCATCGAGGTAATTACTTACCTCGGTAACATGTTACTCCTCACTTACACGTAAAGATTTATCAAAACAATTTATTTAAATCTTTAATTTTTTGAGCGAATATTACTTTAAAATTGTCAATTTTTTTAGTAAAAATTTAATTATATTAAATTTTATATGTCGATAGGAACATTTTTCATTTTTGTTTTAATTTTTACTTTTAAATTTAAAAAATTAAAACCAAAAGTTTATTTTTCAATCTTTTATCGCAAATTATGATGTGAGCAAGATTATTCAAGTTCAAGATAATTTGTTTTTCGTTAAACAAAAAACCGCGCAATGTTTATTTATTAATTTAAATTAGCGGATGGGCGCTAATTTAAATCAGATTTTATCTACTGACAGGTCCTTACATGTTTACAATAAAACAATACGGGAAAAGCGTTGGTCTTTTTCCTTCAAAAGCTGGGCAAAATCTTCTACAGCATCTACTTTGGTTCTGTGAAGATTTTCGGTGAAGCGAAATGAAACATGTAAGGACCTGTCAGTATATAAAATCTGCTTTAAATTAGCGGATGGAAAAATTGTCTAACTAATAAATAAACATTGCGCGGTTTATTGTTTAAAAAAAAAACAAATGATCTTGAACTTAATCTTGCTCACAACATAATTCACAATTAATTCCTTAATTTTCTTCTTTTTTTTCAAATATATGTGAAATAATAAGACGTCAACAATCTTGTTATCAAAAGGCTTACGGTTTGACATGGAATGACTCATAAACAAAACAATGTCTCACATTTCTGCTGTACACCAGACTAATAATATTTGATTTGTGCTAAAATTACTATAAAATTTTGGGTAGAAATAAAACTTAAGTTACTTATCAACACTTATTTTCCATTATTAGTTTGACTCTACCAAAAATATGTCTTTATTTCATTTAGACCTGCTGACTTATATAAAATTAGCCGAAGTTGAAGGCTTAATCATAGTTATAAATTTCAAATTTATATATGTTTAAAGAGTAACTCTGGAAAAAGTTTGAATACACTCACAATATTTTGTCGCTAAAAACAAAGGAATATGTACCCTGTACCAACCCCTGTGCCAACTTCGACTCACTGATTTTAAATGCTTATTCCTTTTTTATATTTACAGTTTTTTATTTATTTTTATTTATGGAAGTATAACATAATTTTCTTTTTTAACTAAGTATGAAAAAAATCCATTAAAAGACATTTATTTTCCTATTGACATTTAATCGCTCTTTTCAAGATGTTTTACATTAAGTTGCGCAACGTGTCTAGTTCCAATTCTGTAATTTCTGTGCCAATATTCTGCTTAAGGTGCTGAATGCTTTGTGGTTTGTTGACGTAAAAACCGTGCCTTAAAGAAATCCCACAGAAAAATCAGTCGCCGCCAAAGCTGGGGAACGAGATGGCCACGCAAAATCAACATTTTTTTAAATTATTCGGTCATCAAAACGTTCTTCCAGAATCGCCATTGAGCTGTAGCTTCTGTGCGAGCTTTTTGAATATGAGTATGAGAATTCTTAACTATTAAAAAACTAACTCAAAATCCGTAAAAATTAAAAAGTTTCTCATATTTTTACTTTAAAAAAATAAAACTAAAAAAAACTCCCAAATTCGTAAAAAAAAACGATTTTATTTTAATTAATTAAAAATTGAATATCTACCAAAGGTAGACCTTGCAAATAACAATCAAGTTTTCAACTTATTTTTGATGAATGGTGATAATCTTTAACTTCGAGCTCATATATTAGTTCTCTTTTAGTGAGAAAACTAGTTTATATGAATGTTTAATGTTTCGCATGGGGTTGTCACTTCTTTCAAAACGTATTCTGGTGATGGGAACCTAGAAAATTACCGAAATAGATCTATCAACACGTTCCTGAAAGTCGTCAATTAATAAATTTGAAAACAAAAACTGTATAGATTATTTGCTGGGACAATATCCTAATAGAGTATGGCCTCTAGCTTGAAAAATTTTCATTAAAAATTAATCAAAAATTAACTTCCAAATTATTGAAAACAACTGTTTTTTATGTTTTTTTTTCTAGCATTAACTTTTTAGATCAAATAAAGAATTTTTTTGTAAAAAGTAAATTGTATGTGTGTAGTTTATTTTTTTATAAATGGCAAAATAAGTTTAAAAAACTATTTATTTTTTGTTTAAATGTATATATCTACTTTAAAAAACAAGGTCTACTGATTAATTTTTAAATACCCTTGCAGAATAAAAATACAAGAAATATGACCTACTTTTTTCTTACTTCAGACAGTCATTCTTAACACAATATAATCTGTACAACACATCTCTCTTTCACACATATAATTCAATTTCAATAAAATAAAAATCTATTTTGTACACATTTACACTTTATTGTATAAAATTTTGAACATTACCAAATAAAATTCTTTTAAAAAAGCATAACAAATTGAAAATAATAATTGATAGAATAACAAAAGAATAAAATCTATATCAATATCATTGTGATAAAATTGTTTTTAAATTGAATTTTTGTTTCTCTGGTTATTTCACCCTCAATGTAAGTGTAACTGGGTGTTTTTTTTTATTGCTATGATAAGTTAATAACAGATGAAAATAAAAGCAAGTATCTAAACAACTTATATCCATTTTTACAAAATCTTTTCTTTATAAACTAATTTTCCTTATAAATTCATGTTTTTAAAAGGCAAGTGCTGAAAATGTGTTAAATTATATTTTTAATAAAATTTACTTTATGCAGAATCTTATCATCTTACTACATTATTTTTTTAATAAGTTCAACATTTTCTACTTTATAAGATAAATCTATTTTCTTAGTCAAAATCTTTTTATAAGAAACAATAATAAAACGGTCTATCAGCTAGGGAAACATTTGAAAAATAAATACCATTAAGCAGTTTAAAGATGTTTATTAGGGCGGGTCGATTTGTAGGGAGGCAAAAAAATCGCTCAACGTACAAGGAAAATCGTATTCTAGGGATTAAAATAAGAAACTTTGCGGGAGGAACCATACCTCTCAAACTAATTCTGATGTCCCGACTTTTGTATTTAGATATTTCAGAAAGTGGGAGGAATCTCTCTAAGTTGAAAGAGGGCCTTTTTAGTCGTGTTTTTATAGCAAAATGTACAAATCTCGGGATACAGATATTTTAGAAAGTAGGATTGGTCTTTCCAAGATTAGGGTCTCTATTTCTTCTCCGGAAGACGCTGTAGCAGATAATGTATAAACTATATTCAATTGGGGCTTTTCATAATTTCAAGTGGGATTTTTCAAAATTTGACCCTACGAGGTATAGAAGTTTCTTATTTTGATCCCTAGAATACGATTTTCCTTGTACGTTGAGCGATTTTTAAATCGACCCGCCCTAATGTTTGTACATTTAAACAGCCTTGAAAAATTAGCAAACAAGATATTCTAAGCAATCATTATATACAAAGTTTTCATAACACACCCTAAGAAATATATATATCTGACATTCCTATAGAGATCGCCGAAATCTGAAGCTGTACTTTGCGATTTGAGTTATATTTTGTAATAAGAAACTCTATGGCATTGGGTTTTTCGTTATCTCGAAGTTCGAGAAAAATAACAGTTTTTTTTTTTTTTTTTAAGTTACAGTTTCACTCTTTTGGGTTCCGGGGCTTAAAAGTTTTTAATGATTTTTGAAAAACAAGCTTATATCATTAATACAAAGAATACTTTTTTTGGGGTTTTTTTATTTTTCAGATTTGTTAGGATTACATATTAAAATATTTGTTTTAAGGGCTATATGTTTTTTTTTTAAGACCGTTTCTTTGAGTGGAGAACAATTTATTAAAACATATTAAAAATTATACGCATTTAGAATATTTTTAATTTTTGAAAAAATGAAAAACGTGTATAAAACCATGTTTTGTCGAATTTCAAGAACATAAAAACTCTAATATTTAGGTGGCTCCACACAGTTTCTGCATGCAAAATATAATTACAATCAGAAAACCCAAGTTAAAAAATGCCATTTTTAGCCGATCTTTCGTGAAATAGGCGATAATTGGTTTTTATGATAAAATTCATTTTCATTAAAATTCAAATATTTGTAGGTTTACCCATAGATTTGCAGTCGATAAGCACATTTAAAAGAAAAGGTGACTAGAACTTTCGAACACTTTAATATCAATGTTCTTCAATGCCTTTTATAGATTATATTTTAGAAGGTTTTCAGTAAACTTTTTCATAACAGTACCCTCACAATATTATTGAACCCTTTTAATTGTGTTTCCATTATATTCAAACGGTTTTGATATTTGTTTTTAAACATTGTTTAGATAATCTACAAAAGAAGTACAAATAACAGAAAGTTTTTTTAAAACAATCTTCAATATTTAACTCACAAAAACTTTAAAAAAATCAATTTTTTAGTTTGATTTTGATATTTAAATGTTTTTTTTTTTGAAAATAAAATTTTTGAAGTTCGAGGCCATACTCTATATTTCTTTATTAGGATATTGTCCTAACAAATAATCTATAGGGTTTTTGTTTTCAAATTTATTAATTGACCACTTTCGGGAATGTGTTGATAGATCTACCTCGGGAATGTTCTGGGTCCCCATCATCACGTTTAAAGAAGTGACAATCCCATGCAAAACATCAAGCATTCATATAAACTAGTTTTCTCACTAAACGAGAACTAATATATGAGCTCGAAGTTAAAGATTATCACCATTGATCAAAACTATTTTTATGTTTTTTTTAATTACAAAACAGAACACATACACAAGTCAATGTTTGTATTTCTGTGTATGTTTGGATTTTACAATTGAATTGAAATAATTTTTTAATTAACCAAACAATTTTTGTAAAAATGTTATTGGAATTAGTTATTGGACTTTCTTTTTGATAGAGAAAACAAACAAAATTTTAAATTTAACTATCAATTTTTAACTACTTCCGAAAGGACGTAAATTTCTATAGTTTGTTTATTAAACTACTGATAGCAAAAGTTGGAAAATATATTTCTATGTATTTTAATTGTTTCATTTAAAACAAACTTTAAATATAACTTTACAAATAAACTTGAATCGGTAACAGAAAATATGTTGTGAGTGTATATATTTTCATAGTATTACTTCAAAGTTACAGAGAAGTGGATAGAGAAAACTTCATTATCAAAATTTTGATTTCAATCCCCTATTATTAGTATTGATATAGATAATCTTGCTTATTCTATTATGGAAATATCGTCAATATGTTACACTGGCAATGTTAATAGCTAAAAATAATTTGCTGTGACGGAGCCTAAAATTTTTTTCAGTAATATTCCAAATTTTTAATATATACAATCGTAAAAACAAATAAAGTCATCCAGTACACCATGCGTTATTATTGCAAATAATATATCAGTATAATCGTAAATTTGCCATAAACAGCGCAATAAGATGTAAAATACTTTTGGAAATAATATGGCAGAAATTCATTTTCTTTTTATTTTGGTGAGATACAAAAATTGCACAATGTTTCCAACACATATATATTGCTTTCCAACTATCCAGCTAAAAAGAAAAAGTATATCGCTGCAATGCCAAACGAACTGTGTTAGACTAATGAAAAATGGAACAACTTTCTAAATTATTTAAAAAAAATGGGTGAACTACACTTAGAATACTATGTATGTAAAGACCACTGCAAATGTAGTTGAATACAAATGAAACTTCACTTAAAGAAAGGACGACTTACATTACAGAAAATTCAAATAATATTGTCATTTGTTTTTTAATTTAAAAAAAAAATACTAACAATTGTAGTAAAATTAATCACATGGAAGTAAAAAATAAACAAACATTTATTTTTTTTATATTTTTTTAAATAACAAAAACAACTGTTAAAATGAATGTAAAATCATAAAACTGACATTTGATATGTGTTGCTTTTTTTTAATGAACTACAAGGTTAGTAAATATTTGAATTTGTTCTACAAATGACTGACATTTACATTAAAAATAAAGAAACTGTTTTACAACCCAAACAACTACATATTTTAAAGCAGAAGTTTCCTGATTATACGCATGGTTACATATTGACAAATTATTAACTGAATTAGCCAAATGCCAGAAATTGAACTATATCAATATATTTTATATGGACAGTTCGAGAAGTATTAAATTGTTTAAGAAAATTCAGAGCTAGTTCCGAATTTTTGACTAATAAAAAACTCAATTTATATAAAAATCTGGTAATTTTGTTTCTTATTTGTAACAAAGTATAAATGTTTTTTATCGACCCAGAAAATTTCATAGCGAACAGTGGGGTGCATCACAAATATAAATAATTCAGCCATTTCTTACTGGCTGATCAGATTGCCATGAAATTTTACACAGTTATTGTTATATATTGTTTGTATATGCACATCTCTAATTCTGTAAATAACATTATCTTAGATTTAAGCTTTTTTATGTTAAGCATTTAGCCTTTGGCTTGTGTTAAGCGTATTTTGTTTTTCTTGAATTTTAATAAAGTTAGTTGTTAACCGAACTCCGATTGTATCAATACACTACATTGGCGACGAAGATAAAATAAAAAAAAAAAAATCGTAAATACGATTACACTAGCACATGCAATTTTAAAAAAAAAAAAAAAAAAATATTTAAGATTGGAGTTTGTCAGATTTCTTCTCGGGCGTATTATACCATCAATACCACAATAACGTTAGCAACGAAGCACATAATAAAGGAGGATTGGAAGTTATATATATAACAAAAAAAGAATCGAGAGGAGAAAAGGTTTCATTTTGACAAGTAAAATAAAAATTGTTCAAAATTCATAAAAAGTGAAGAAAAAGGTTTAAATTATATGTAAATACATATATTCCTATAATCAATATATACAAAAAAAAAAACGACAACAATAACAAAAAAAAAAAAAATTAAAACCAAAACGTGTTTATTACATAAACTTTTTTTTATAAAGTTGAGTATTATATTTTCTAAAAAGACAAATCATCATGGCTCCTCCAGATAATGTACAAAGCGGTACAGTTACAATTTATCATCCAAATAATATACCACAATTTTCTCCCCGCAACGAATCATTGACTTTATGGAAAGAAAAACTTGATATCCACTTTACTGAGATCAATTGTATTGAAGAGAATGCAAAAAAGGCAACTCTCTTAAAAGCTATTGGATCAATTGCATATGAGACATTGCACAATTTATGTAGTCCAGCTACCCCAGTCTCTAAGGCATACAAGGATCTTTGCAATTTACCTCAAAATGCATTACACGCCACCTACCATCGTCTTTCGTGAGCGTAAAAGCTTTCATACAGCAGTGCAAGCTGGTGATGAATCTGTAGCAGATTGGCACGCAAGAGTAAAAAAACTAGCCCTTGCATATAAATTTGGTAACAATTTGGAATCTTTGGTAACAATTGGAATCATCTGTGGAAAGGTTGGACATTTGGCATCAGTTTGCAGAGGAAAGGATAAAGTTGTAAATTACGTATCAGAATCAGATTTAGATAATGAAGATTTTTATAAAAATAATTCTAGTGACTTTTCTATTTACAGTATCAGCAGTAACACAAATTGTGGCACTTCAACTGAGCTCTACAAAATTTCAATAAAAATAGATGGAATTTCTATTGATGTGGTTTGTGATTCTGGTGCTCCATGCAGTTTGGTATCAGCATCATTTATTGACATGTTGAATAAAAAAGTAAGTCTCAAGCCTTGTAATGATCATATCGACTATAATGGGAACAAAATTAAATTGTTAGGAGAATATGATGAGATCATTGAAGTAAATGGAATAAAAAGAAAGGTGAAACTTGTAGTAACAGATAATGATAGCAATCCTTTATTTGGTAGAAATTTTTTGAGAACTTTTAATTTTGAACTTGTTCAAGTAAACTCTATTATCTCTGATCAAAATTCCATCAGGACAGAGCAAATAAAAAATGAATTTCATGATGTTTTTAGTAGTGGCCTTGGAAGTTACAAGTTAGGAAAAATTTCTCTATCTATTGATAAGGATGCAAACCTATTTTTTTAAGCCGCGTCCAATGCCATTAGCTTGGAAAAGTAAAATTAAGGAAAATCTTAGGGAGTTAATTGCAAATGATGTTTTAGAACAAGTTGATCATTCAGAATGGGGTACACCACTTGTTCCAATCTTGAAGCCGAATGGCGACATTCGAATTTGTGGCGACTACAAAGTCACCATAAACAAATATTTGTCTGATTTTAAATATCCATTGCCATTGATAAATGAAATATTTGCTTCACTTCAAGGAGGTCAAATGTTTTCAAAATTAGATTTATCTAGCGCATATAATCAGCTTATACTTGATGATAAATCACAACTTTTATGTACGTGGTCAACGCACATTGGCACTTTAAAGATGAAACGTTTACCTTTTGGAATTAAACCTGCTGCTGGAATATTTCAAAAGACAATGGAAACCTTATTAAAAGGTATACCATTCGTAGTTGTGTATCAGGATGATATTACGATATCTGGCAAGAATATGACAGAACATATTCAAAATTTAAAATCTGTGCTAAACAAATTGTTGTTAGCAGGACTTAAACTCAATTTATCAAAGTGTGAATTTTTCAGAAATGAAATATCATATCTAGGTTTTACCATTGACAAGTTTGGTCTTAAAAAGAACAAGGAAAGGATAGATTCGGTATTAAAGGCCCCAATCCCCAATAATGTGTCAGAGTTACGTGCATTTTTAGGCATGGTAAATTATTACTCAAAGTTCGTTAATAATTTTGCAAAAATCATGACACCATTATATCATTTATTACAGAAAAAACGTTAAATTTGTTTGGTCTGAAATTGTCAAACTGCGTATGACACGATAAAAAGAGAAATAACTTCAGATAAAGTTCTATTACACTTTAACCCAAAGTTACCAATTTTTCTCACAACAGACGCTTCAGATTATGCCATAGCTGGTATATTGTCTCACAAATTTCCTAACAACGAATTTAGACCTATTGTATTCATATCTAGGGCTTTAACTAAAACCGAAGAAAAATATAGTACACATGAAAAAGAAGCGTTGGCTATTATCTTTTGTGTTACAAAGCTAAAGCAATACTTGATTGGAAATTTGTTTACTTTAAAAACAGATCATAAGCCATTGATTTCTATATTTGGTGAAAACAAAGGCTTACCAATAATGGCAGCAGCACGTGTTCAAAGGTGGGCGTTTATTCTTTCAGGATTCAATTATAAAATTGAATACGTCAAAGGTCACTTAAATGAAGCTGACAATTTATCGCGAATGCCTCAACTGAAAATGAAAAATGTTGAGGACACAAATGATAGTACCTTTGTAAATTATATACAAAAGGAAAATATTTTAAACCTTGACTTTAAAGATATAGCTCGAGAGACTAGGCGAGATCCTATTCTTTCTAAAGTTTGTGAGTGTGTTCAAAAGGGTAAAATTAAAGATTTAAAAGGCGAAGAGTTTTAAAGCATTTACTAGCAAAAATACTGAGCTAACTGTAGATCACGAATGTTTGCTATGGGGTTATAGGGTTATAGTACCAGAAAAACTTAGAAAATTAATACTTCAGCTATTGCATGAATCCCACCTCGGCATCGTTAAAAACAAAAGCAATAGCTAGATCATTTGTTTGGTGGCCTAAAATTAATAGCGAGATTGAAAATATGGTTAAATCTTGTGCCTCGTGTCAAAAACTCGTTAGTAGTCCAGAGAAGAGTATGCTCATACCGTGGAAACAAACAAGCTCTGTTTGGCAGAGAATCCACATAGACTTTGCAGGCCCAATCAATATGTACCATTTTTTTATTATTATAGACTCATATTCCAAATGGGTAGAAGTTTTTTAAAACAAAGGATATCACTTCAAATTTTGTAATAACGAAATTAAGAGAAATTTTTGCTCGTTTCGGTATTCCTAATACGATTGTTAGTGATAACGGCAGGCAATTTGTGTCTGAAGATTTTAAAAAGTTCATTTCAAATAACAAAATAAAACATATACTAACAGCTCGTGGACATCCGGCAACAAACGGCCAGGCGGAAAATTTTGTAAAAACCTTAAAGAAATCAATTTATGCAAATTTAAACTCTGGTAAAAACGAAAATATTGATGTTATTTTAAATCAATTTTTGATCGATTATCGTAATACAAGGCAAAGCTCAACAGACGAAAGTCCAGCAAAACTTTTTATTGGAAGATCAATTAGAACACGATTTGATCTTATTAAACCTCCCCTTATTAAAGATAAAATACTAGAACAGCAAATGAAAAGCATTTCAAATTATAAAGGTAGGAGATCAGTCAATTTTGAAAAGGACCAAAATGTTTATATAAGAGATTATACAAATGTAAATAAAAAGTCATGGGCCCCGCTATTATTAGGGATAAAATGGGTCCACGTTCTTATCAGTGCGTTCTTTCAAATGGAAGAATTATAAAGAGACACACTGATCAGATTAGGGCAGGAGTAACAGAAGTTTAAAATGTTAATAATGATTCCATACCGCCAGAGTTGCCATCATGTTTGAATGAAAGTAAATCGAGTGTAGTTGAACAGTCACATAATAATAATTCAGTAGAATTAAGAGACAAAAATGAGTTTAATTCTGAAATTGAAATAGAAAACGAAGTTGTAAATTCTGAAGAAAATTAAAACCTATGTAAAAGAGTATTGAGACCCAGAAAAAAAAATAAAATGACCAATTGTAAACTATGAAATATTTTTATAAAATATTGTATAATTTAAAAATTTAAATTCTGAACCAAATAATTGAATGAATTAATGAATACAATTTACATGTATAAAACAAATATCTATTTTAAATATTTTAATACTTAGAAAATCTGAATTAATTTTGAAAAATAATAATCTAATTTAAGTGGAGGCGTGTTATATATTGTTTGTATATGCACATCTCTAATTCTGTAAATAACATTATCTTAGATTTAAGCTTTTTTATGTTAAGCATTTAGCCTTTGGCTTGTGTTAAGCGTATTTTGTTTTTCTTGAATTTTAATAAAGTTAGTTGTTAACCGAACTCCGATTGTATCAATACACTACAGTTATGCTAAACGTAATTTAGCTTGCGTTTCAAAGAAGGGTCTACTAGATCCTTTAGTATTCAAAGTAGGACACCTCGAATATTCAAACATTTTTAGAGCTTGCTTGAAACATTTCTGAAATCTGGTTATAATTTCCAATAATAAATATGTGGAGTAGTTCTTAAAGTGCAAAAGTTATCCGCACAGGTTCGGTTTTTTGGCAATGGCAAAGATAAATTAAGTCCAATTGCTTTGAAAAGTATTGGTAATATTAACAACAAGTTATTTAATTAAACAAAAAAAAAAAAAACCTTCTTGTTCAAGCTTAAAATAAAATGTCTGTTAAGTTGTGAATTATAAAACATGTGATTTTAGCAATTTTTTGGTCAAAAATATAGCACAGCTCTTTTGCCTCCAGATTAAAAGTTTCTTCAGGAATACGGCTAATACGTCAGGTCGGCTAATTTTGGAACCGCCCTCGTACCTTGCTATTGTTTGTAATATAGCACATTTGAGGCATTATTAAAAAATGATAATGCTATCATATTTGAACTAAATTTGAGAAGTGCCCCGGTTTTTCATTTTCCAATTTCGGTGGTGCACTCAAAAAAAAAGTTGGTTAAAACTGAAATATAAGTGAAGAAAATTGTCGAATTCGGGTGGGTCTGCGGAGGAACAATAACCACCTGGGGAATATAATTTCCATAAAACGCAACTATATTTAGTAGTCTTTCAGAAAAATATAAATACTATATTAGGTCCTGAAGAAACTTTTAATCTGGTGGAAAAATAGTATTGCTACCTTTTTGACTAAATAATTACTAAAATCCTATATTTTTTGGATTTTACAATTTTAAGAGCATTTTGTTTAAAGAGTGAACAAAATGCACCAAAGATGTTTTCTTGGTTTAATTAATTATGTAACTTGTTGTTAATATCAGCAACACTTTTCAAAGCAATCGGATATTATTTTCGTTTTCCATTGCCAAAAAACCGGATCAGGTTATTGTAAAAACGCAAAATTATGATTTTAAATGCGGATATCTTTGGCACTTTAAGAGATAACACACATTAGTAAGCGGTTAATTTTCGATAATCTGTTGACAAACATAAATTTGGCTAGCTTGAAAAAATTTTTAATGCCCTATGTGTCTTAATTTGGAGTACAATTGAACAGAGCCAGACAGATCTAGTCCGCCCTCCTTTGAGACTTATAGCGTTTTCTTTTCCGGCAAAAAAAGTTATCATTTTGTTTGCATTTTGACCTAAAACTGCATTTTCGTGTTCTTTTCTAAAAAAATGTCTACCCTGTAAAAGGGTTTCGTGTTTTTTTTCTAAAATATTGCCCTCTTAATGTGCTAAAAAGTTGCACTTTTTGCCCTGTATAAAATCTAAGGGTGAGAATTGCACTATAAAACAGCTTATGTTTGGTTTTAGTTTTTGTTTTATGTTTTTGAAGAAAAACTTTTTTCTGCTTTGTGTCTGTTTTAAAAGTAATTTGTTATTTAAAAAAATTGAAATGGAAATTACTCCAGCTATTTTATGTACTGAACGAGTACTGAATGACTTGTTAAATTCATCTTCATCATCTGATGATGACGAGGAAATGCGTAAATCCTAGGACGAAATCCGAAACCACGTGTTAAAGGATTTGTGGAGAATGTTATTCATTTATATTCTGAAGCCGATGTAAGCCTTTTCCTAAAGATAATTTTCCTAATTATAATATGTTTATATTTTATATTTTAGTTTATGTATAATTTTCGTGTTAGCCGTGACTTTGCTATGTATCTAATAGAAACATATTCCTTGTCTTGTTCAAAAAGATCCTATCAAGGAGGCAGGCAACAGACTACAGAGGAGACGCAGATCTATTCATTTTTGTGGTAAATTTACCAAAAAGCTAAATTAAAGATATACTTAAAGAAGGAAATTGTTTGTAGGTTTAGCGTCAACAAAGCAACTTTCAGAGAAGTAGAAAATTTCTTCGACATGTCATTGTGGACCATCCACACATGCTTTAACAACGTTTTAAACTTCCTAGTGGATGAAGTAGCGCCAGATGTTATAAAATTTCCTCAAACAATGGAAGAGAAAGAAGCCGTTGCTAAGGAATTTGAAAAAGTACGATGATCTTTATATTTTTCCAACAAATTTAATAATATATTTTTTTTACAGATATCGGGAATTCCAAACATTTTAGGGTGTGTTGACGGAAGTTACATTTCCGTAAGGACACCAAAACATAAAATTCGGTCAACTTATGCCAACAGACATGACGGTGTGTCAATAACTTTACAGGGCATTTGTGACTCAAAATTACGATTCCTGGATGTATATACTGGTATTCCCAGTAAAATCCATGATGCGAGAATTTTAAAGCTCTCATTTATTGGTGCAGAATTACCACACTTATGCTCTCCAAAATATTATATACTAGGAGATTCCGCATACTCTATAAGAGAATACCTTTTGACACCATATCGCGACTATGGCAACTTAAGTGAGTCCGAAAAAAAATGCAACTTATATTTTTGTCGGACCCGTGTCAAAATTGAGAATGCATTTGGTCTCTTAAAAAAACGGATTAGACAGTTAATACGGTTATACTTTCATAATGTCGACAGCATGGCTAAGTTCATTATTGCATAAGTTCATTAATATATGCATTAATATGAATGACAGTCATCCAGACGAATTTGAAGAAATGTTCAACAGTGAATCAGACATAATGCCGATATACTGGAAGAAGACAAGAAGAGATAATTTACTAACCCAGTTAGGCCAATTTAAAAGAATTGAAGTAAAAAACCTTTTGTTTAATTCAACAACAAATTAATGTTTATTTGTACAAAAAACTATAATTAAAAACTAATAAAAAAAGTGCATATTTACATTGTACATACTTACAAATTTGTTTTTAATAAAAATTCAATTCAATTAAAAATTTGTACAGAAAAAATTTGTAAAATACAGATTTTTAGTTTATTACAGCCCCCAGTTTTATAACAATGGATCATATTAATAGGTACTCTCAAATATTTCATAAAATATAAATAAATTTTAAAATAGTACCTCTCCCTAACGGAAACGAATATTTCCATAAAGTAAAAAGTGGTCAGTAGATAATTTTGCTAGAATTAATTCTAGCCTTAAAATTTTAAGATTTGGTAAACCAAGACATTGATACGAGGGAGGATCGCTGAAATCAAAATTTTGTAGACATTTTTTTAAGGTTAGTAAAATAATTCCAAACGTCAAATTTTTTGCAAATTTGCAATTTTGTAATTTTAACAGGTGTCCGACATTGGCATTTCAATAAATAAAAAAATGTTATAGTTACCCATTAAAAAATAAAAATTCATTTCGGCAGTTACAAA
>CM037854.1:101893696-101916896 GCA_021234595.1 Delia radicum
ATTCATCTTCATCATCTGATGATGACGAGGAAATGCTTGAAATCCTAGGACGAAATCCGAAACCACGTAGTTAAAGGATTTGTGGAGAATGTTATTCATTTATATTCTGAAGGCCGATGTAAGCCTTTTCCTAAAGATAATTTACCTAATTATAATATGTTTATATTTTATATTTTTAGTTTAGGTATAATTTTCGTGTTAGCCGTGGACTTTGCTATGTATCTAATAGAAACATATTCCTTGTCTTGTTCAAAAAGATCCTATCAAGGAGGCAGGCAACAGACTACAGAGGAGACGCAGATCTATTCATTTTTTGTGGTAAATTTACCAAAAAGCTAAATTAAAGATATACTTAAAGAAGGAAATTGTTTGTAGGTTTAGCGTCAACAAAGCAACTTTCAGAGAAGTAGAAAATTTCTTCGACATGTCATTGTGGACCATCCACACATGCTTTAACAACGTTTTAAACTTCCTAGTGGATGAAGTCGCGCCAGATGTTATAAATTTCCTCAAACAATGAAGAGAAAGAAGCCGTTGCTAAGGAATTTGAAAAAGTACATGATCTTTATATTTTTTCCAACAAATTTAATAATATATTTTTTTTACAGATATCGGGAATTCCAAACATTTTAGGGTGTGTTGACGGAAGTTTACATTTCCGTAAGGACAACCAAACATAAAATTCGTCAACTTATGCCAACAGACATGACTGGTGTGTCCAGATAACTTTACAGGGCATTTTGTGACTCAAAATTACGATTCCTGGATGTATATACTGGTATTCCCAATAAAATCCATGATGCGAGAATCTTAAAGCTCTCATTTATTGGTGCAGAATTACCACGCTTATGCTCTCCAAAATATTATATACTAGGAGACTCCGAATACTCTATAAGAGAATACCTTTTGACACCATATCGCGACTATGGCAACTTAAGTGAGTCCGAAAAAAAATCAACTTATATTTTGTCGGGACCCGTGTCAAAATTGAGATGCATTTGGTCCTCTTAAAAAATCGGTTAAGACAGTTAATACGGTTAGACTTCATAATGTCGACACCATGGCTAAGTTCATTATTGCATGCTGTGTTCTTCATAATATATGCATTAATATGAATGACAGTCTTCCAGACGAATTTGGAAGAAATGTTCAACAGTGAATCAGACAATAATGCCGATATACTGGAAGAAGGACAGAAGAGATAATTTACTAACCCAGTTAGGCCAATTTAAAAGAATTGAAGTAAAAAAAACCTTTGTTTAATTCAACAACAAATTAATGTTTATTTGTACAAAAAACTATAATTAAAAACTAATAAAAAAAAAAATACATATCTACATTGTACATACTTACAAATTTGTTTTTAATAAAATTCAATTCAATTAAAAATTTGTACAGAAAAATTTTGTAAATACAGATTTTTAGTTTATTACAGCCCCCAGTTTTATACAATGGATCATTTAATAGGTACTCTCAAATATTTCATAAAATATAAATAAATTTTAAAATAGTACCTCTCCCTAACGGAAACGAATATTTCCATAAAGTAAAAAGTGGTCAGTAGATAATTTTGCTAGAATTAATTCTAGCCTTAAAATTTAAGATTTGGTAAACCAAGACATTGATACGAGGGTGGGATCGCTGAAATCAAAATTTTTGTAGACATTTTTTTAAGGTTAGTAAAATAATTCCAAACGTCAAATTTTTTGCAAATTTGCAATTTTGCAACATTGGCATTTCAATAAATAAAAAAATGTTATAGTTACCCATTAAAAAATAAAAATTCATTTAGGCAGTTACAAAAGCTGGGGTTTTTTAGAAAAATTTTTGTAAATTTTTTGTAAAACAAAAATTAAGTAACTAATTAAGTAAGTAAAAATTAAGTAAGTTATTAATTTTGGTAAGGTTGTCGTAAAGCTGTTTAGTTTTATATATTATTCTTGTCCTCAAGAATTTTTTGCAATATGCTTTTCATGCTTTTAACCTCCTCCATTTTTTCTTTGTGGCGCCTCTCCTTATAGCTTCCTCCTTCTTCTCAGCAATATCCATTAACGTTTCATGTACTGAAGCTTTTTCCGTACTTTATATCCCACCATTTTCATATCAGGCTTTTCTATTTTTATTTTTTTTTTTGACTACTTATTTGAATTTCAGGTTCAATAGAGTCAAGGAACATATTTGTTTAATTCGACTTCATAATCAACCTTCATTCTTTTAGCACCAGTTTTACTGTTGTTGGCAATTGACGACTTCTTCCTCTTTAATATTGTTTGTATCTCCCCTCACACTGCTTAGGACTCATATTGAAATTTCGGATGAAATTTTCGACCACATATCTTTTTTATTTTTGAACTTTTTTAATGGTCCAATTTCTGGTAAATAGCTACCATAAAGGCAAGAAGGCGCCTAGTGCCTCCATCCGACCAAACTGAAAAAAATATTCAAAAGTTTTAAAAAATACAGATTTTATTGATTTCTATTTTTTTATTGGAACTTACATTGCACTTTTTTTGAGGTACTTGGACTTTCATCACTTAAGTTTTCCATTTTTTCATAAATTTTAAATTTTTCACAAAATACTTCTTGGCGTTCTTTTTTCTTCTTCTTTTAATTGTATTATTCTGATTGTTTACAAAAAAAAAAAACTTGTTAAAAACAGGTGGTAGCATTTTATTGTATTTTGTGTTCTATTCAAGTTAGAAAAAAGGCGGTATATTGACAGGGGTTGGTGCAATATTGTAAAAATGTACCTTTTAAAAAGGCAAACATTTTTTCCAAAAAAGAAAACGCTATTAGGCTTGTAATTACGTTAGTTATGGCTGTTTCAAACTTCATGACAGTCAAAAATATCTGAATTATTATCAAAATATTTGTGATACACCCCACTGTATAGGTAGTGCAAAAAATATCAAAAATAAAATGTTGGGTTGTACTGAGTTTAATATTATTCTAAAAAATTCGGAACACATTTGATACACATTCATTTCACTAAATTTCGTAAGTTAAAAAAGAAGTAGAAGAGTCTTAAAGTCATAAATATAAAACCAAAGCAAATTAATAATATTTAACAAAAAACAATTCATTTATTTTTTTACTTTACTGTTTCATAACTATAAATACACTTAACTTAATAAATCAAATTTTACAAAAACTTAAGAAAAATGTTTTACAGCAGCAGTTTTAATAATGCGTGAATCCTCTTTGTTTTTTGAATCCAATCGAAATTTGATCAGGCATACTGTCTACCAGATTTATTCAAAGTTCTTCCGTTATCCACGCATCAATAACTGCTGCTTTAGATAAAAACGTATTATCAACGGTTTCTGAGTAAACTCTATGTGTAATACTCCCCAAAAATTCTCAATGGTGTTTTGTTCGGAGAACATGCAGATGATTGCAATACTCTTATATTTATTGATTGTTATTCCATGGTGTAAGTTACTAAATGCCATAAAATCTTCATTTTCATTACAAATGGTGTTTTCTATACAGGTATATAACTTTAAGTTGGCAGCACTTTTTATACTGGCGGCCATTTTGTCAGCTGTTTATGTTTAGTTTGTTTGGTATTTCAACATGAATAGACTGACGCCTAAACAACCCTTTAAATTGTGGCAAATTTATTTGAAACCATGGTTCTGTTCGAAACACGTATCGCACACTACCTCTATTTTACGGTCAACATAATCGTCTATAAGAGCAATTAATTCGATTAACTATGGAACGTTTTTCGCACCACGTTTACTCTAAATGATAAAATGCTTCCACAGAGATGTCGTACTGTTCGTACAGAAGAAGTCATTGCTGCTGCAGAGCGTAGCGTAGAGGAAGACCCTAATCAGTATATCCGTCAATGGTGACCGCTAACGAGCCATGATTACTGAGTTTTTCGTTCATCAATTAAACAACCATTATGTGTAGGAGCTGTAGTTTCAACAAGATGCGCAACATGTCACACAGCTCGTGCCAAAATTGGTTCATTGATGGACACATTTAAATTATAATGCCAGAAGATTATCTTTCGAATAAAGTAAATTTCATGTCATATAATATAATAATATATACTATATTAAAAAAAAATATTTTTGTGTGTGATATGTGTGTCATACAAGCTAATATATAATATATATGACATTAAATGATGTGTAAGATATAATTATATAAGTCTAAATATATGACACAGATCAATAATTTAATTTGAGATAGATTATTTTGTGGTCAAACATAATTAATAGTTCCTATGCGTATAAAAAATATTAATTAAATATTATTATATATAACGCCATACGTAGTTATATAAGCGCTGATCTAATTTAATTAGTAATATATTTGAGGGATCTTATCGCATATTACTTGGATAAAAATAAATATCGATCTATATCAAATAAGATCTGATTTTGATATATGAGATATATATATCTTCCTTTTGATATTTACTTTAAATGCACATTTTCTCAAAAACAAGATATTGCAGATCGTTTGCCAACTGTGCAGCATTAACGGATGATTAGATTTTTATTCGTCCTTTTTAATTAGTAAATTTGCTAAAAAAATTGCATTTACAAAGACACTACGGCAAAAAATTACCGAATAAGGCATCTTTAAAAGTAGCCTTGGCTATGCATAAGAAAATCTAAAATTTATTTTAGCGTTGCGATATAAACTTTGAACTTCCTTTTTTTAATGTCGGCAAAAAACCTTTAAAACTATACACCGACTTTGTTTAAATCGCATTTTAAAAATTGTCTTTATTATCTTTACCTATTTTAACAATCCGTATTAGAAACCGTCACTGCGATATCTTCAAGAGTAGAGTGTATTCTAAATATTTATCTATATTTGAATCATTAGAAAGTATCAGTCGTGCAATCAATGACTTCAAAAAGCACCAAAATAGCCATTTTAGCAACTTAACCGCTGTTTTCTCCAAGCTGTGAGGTGGGGATGCCGAATTAGAATCTGGGAATCAAATACATCGAATACAAATATATCATACATATATCGACATGCAAACCATGGAAGCTTATCGAGGTATGTAATTCGTGATATCTTTATGTTAGAGTTGTGGGTTTTTTATAACCGTCTGGGCCACATGACGTATGAGTAATATTTAATGATAATAAAATATCGCTCATGCAACATGTTGTACCCAATAATATTGATTTTTCAGTTTGAATTTGTGAAATAAAATTCAACCACTATCAACTGATCGTTAAATATTTTAGATATTGCGTACATATATATATCTAAATATATAAAACTCAAATAATGCTATCATATTTGAACTAAATTTGAGAAGTGCCCCGGTTTTTCATTTTCCAATTTCGGTGGTGCACTCAGAAAAAAAAAGTTGGTTAAAACTGAAATATAAGTAAAGAAATTTGTCGAATTCGGGTGGGTCTGCGGAGGAACAATAACCACCTGGGGAATATAATTTCCATAAAACGCAACTATATTTAGTAGTCTTTCAGAAAAATATAATACTATATTAGGTCCTGAAGAAACTTTTAATCTGGTGGAAAAATAGTATTGCTACCTTTTTGACTAATAATAACACACATTAGTAAGCGGTTAATTTTCGATAATCTGTTGACAAACATAAATTTGGATAGCTTGAAAAAATTTTGAATCCCCTAGGTGTCTTAATTTGGAGTACAATTGAACAGAGCCAGACAGATCTAGTCCGCCCTCCTTTGAGACTTATAGCGTTTTCTTTTCTGGCAAAAAATGTATCATTTTTTTTGCATTTTTGCCCTAAAACTGCATTTTCGTGTTCTTTTCTAAATAAATGTATTTTCGTGTTTTTTTCTAAAACTATTGCCCTCTTAAAGTGCTAAAAAGTTGCACTTTTGCCCTGTATAAATCAAATGGTGAGAATTGCACAATAAAACAGCTTATGTTTGGTTTTAGTTTTTGTTTTATGTTTATAAGAAAAACTTTTTCTGCTTTGTGTTTGTTTTAAAAGTAATTTGTTATTTAAAAAATTGAAATGGAAATTACTCCAGCTATTTTATGTACTGAACGAGTACTGAATGACTTGTTAAATTCATCTTCATCATCTGATGATGACGAGGAAATGCTTGAAATCCTAGGACGAAATCCGAAACCACGTGTTAAAGGATTTGTGGAGAATGTTATTCATTTATATTCTGAAGCCGATGTAAGCCTTTTCCTAAAGATAATTTACCTAATTATAATATGTTTATATTTTATATTTTAGTTTATGTATAATTTTCGTGTTAGCCGTGACTTTGCTATGTATCTAATAGAAACATATTCCTTGTCTTGTTCAAAAAGATCCTATCAAGGAGGCAGGCAACAGACTACAGAGGAGACGCAGATCTATTCATTTTTGTGGTAAATTTACCAAAAAGCTAAATTAAAGATATACTTAAAGAAGGAAATTGTTTGTAGGTTTAGCGTCAACAAAGCAACTTTCAGAGAAGTAGAAAATTTCTTCGACATGTCATTGTGGACCATCCACACATGCTTTAACAACGTTTTAAACTTCCTAGTGGATGAAGTAGCGCCAGATGTTATAAAATTTCCTCAAACAATGGAAGAGAAAGAAGCCGTTGCTAAGGAATTTGAAAAAGTACAATGATCTTTATATTTTTCCAACAAATTTAATAATATATTTTTTTTACAGATATCGGGAATTCCAAACATTTTAGGGTGTGTTGACGGAAGTTACATTTCCGTAAGGACACCAAAACATAAAATTCGGTCAACTTATGCCAACAGACATGACGGTGTGTCAGTAACTTTACAGGGCATTTGTGACTCAAAATTACGATTCCTGGATGTATATACTGGTATTCCCAATAAAATCCATGATGCGAGAATCTTAAAGCTCTCATTTATTGGTGCAGAATTACCACGCTTATGCTCTCCAAAATATTATATACTAGGAGACTCCGCATACTCTATAAGAGAATACCTTTTGGACACCATATCGCGACTATGGCAACTTAAGTGAGTCCGAAAAAAAAATTCAACTTATATTTTTGTCGGACCCGTGTCAAAATTGAGAATGCATTTGGTCTCTTAAAAAAATCGGTTAGACAGTTAATACGGTTAGACTTTCATAATGTCGACACCATGGCTAAGTTCATTATTGCATGCTGTGTTCTTCATAATATATGCATTAATATGAATGACAGTCTTCCAGACGAATTTGAAGAAATGTTCAACAGTGAATCAGACAATAATGCCGATATACTGGAAGAAGACAGAAGAGATAATTTACTAACCCAGTTAGGCCAATTTAAAAGAATTGAAGTAAAAAACCTTTTGTTTAATTCAACAACAAATTAATGTTTATTTGTACAAAAAACTATAATTAAAAACTAATAAAAAAAAAATACATATCTACATTGTACATACTTACAAATTTGTTTTTAATAAAAATTCAATTCAATTAAAAATTTGTACAGAAAAAATTTTGTAAAATACAGATTTTTAGTTTATTACAGCCCCCAGTTTTATAACAATGGATCATATTAATAGGTACTCTCAAATATTTCATAAAATATAAATAAATTTTAAAATAGTACCTCTCCCTAACGGAAACGAATATTTCCATAAAGTAAAAAGTGGTCAGTAGATAATTTTGCTAGAATTAATTCTAGCCTTAAAATTTTAAGATTTGGTAAACCAAGACATTGATACGAGGGTGGATCGCTGAAATCAAAATTTTTGTAGACATTTTTTTAAGGTTAGTAAAATAATTCCAAACGTCAAATTTTTTGCAAATTTGCAATTTTGCAACATTGGCATTTCAATAAATAAAAAAATGTTATAGTTACCCATTAAAAAATAAAAATTCATTTAGGCAGTTACAAAAGCTGGGGTTTTTTAGAAAAATTTTTGTAAATTTTTTGTAAAACAAAAATTAAGTAACTAATTAAGTAAGTAAAAATTAAGTAAGTTATTAATTTTGGTAAGGTTGTCGTAAAGCTGTTTAGTTTTATATATTATTCTTGTCCTCAAGAATTTTTTGCAATATGCTTTTCATGCTTTTAACCTCCTCCATTTTTCTTTGTGGCGCCTCTCCTTAGCTTCCTCCTTCTTCTCAGCAATATCCATTAACGTTTCATGTACTGAAAGCTTTTTCCGTACTTTATATCCCACCATTTTCATATCAGGCTTTTCTATTTTTATTTTTTTTTTGACTACTTATTTGAATTTCAGGTTCAATAGAGTCAAGTGAACATATTTTGTTTAATTCGTACTTCATAATCAACCTTCATTCTTTTAGCACCAGTTTTACTGTTGTTGGCAATTGACGACTTCTTCCTCTTTAATATTGTTTTGTATCTCCCCTCACACTGCTTAGGACTCATATTTGAAATTTCGGATGAAATTTTCGACCACATATCTTTTTATTTTTGAACTTTTTTAATGGTCCAATTTCTGGTAAATAGCTACCATAAAGGCAAGAAGGCGCCTAGTGCCTCCATCCGACCAAACTGAAAAAAAATATTCAAAAGTTTAAAAATACAGATTTTATTGATTTCTATTTTTTTTATTGGAACTTACATTGCACTTTTTTTGAGGTACTTGGACTTTCATCACTTAAGTTTTCCATTTTTTCATAAAATTTAAATTTTTCACAAAATACTTCTTGGCGTTCTTTTTTTCTTCTTCTTTTAATTGTATTATTCTGATTGTTTACAAAAAAAAAAAAACCTTGTTAAAAACAGGGTAGCATTTTATTGTATTTTGTGTTCTATTCAAGTTAGAAAAAAGGCGGTATATTGACAGGGTTGGTGCAATATCGTAAAAATGTACCTTTTAAAAAGGCAAACATTTTTTCCAGAAAAGAAAACGCTATTAGGCTTGTAATTACGTTAGTTATGGCTGTTTCAAACTTCATGACAGTCAAAAATATCTGAATTATTATCAAAATATTTGTGATACACCCCACTGTATAGGTAGTGCAAAAAATATCAAAAATAAAATGTTGGGTGTACTGAGTTTAATATTATTCTAAAAATTCGGAACACATTTGATACACATTCATTTCACTAAATTTCGTAAGTTAAAAAAGAAGTAGAAGAGTCTTAAAGTCATAAATATAAACCAAAGCAAAATTAATAATATTTAACAAAAAACAATTCATTTATTTTTTTACTTTACTGTTTCATAACTATAAATACACTTAACTTAATAAATCAAATTTTACAAAAACTTAAGAAAAATGTTTACAGCAGCAGTTTTAATAATGCGTGAATCCTCTTTGTTTTTGAATCCAATCGAAAATTTGATCAGGCATACTGTCTACCAGATTTATTCAAAGTTCTTCCGTTATCCACGCATCAATAACTGCTGCTTTTAGATGAAAACGTATTATCAACGGTTTTTCTGAGTAAACTCTATGTGTAATACTCCCCAAAAATTCTCAATGGGTGTTTTGTTCCGGAGAACATGCAGATGATTGCAATACTCTTATATTTATTGATTGTTATTCCATGGTGTAAGTTACTAAATGCCATAAAATCTTCATTTTCATTACAAATGGTGTTTTCTATACAGGTATATAACTTTAAGTTGGCAGCACTTTTTATACTGGCGGCCATTTTGTCAGCTGTTTATGTTTAGTTTGGTTTGGTATTTCAACATGAATAGACTGACGCCTGAACAACCCTTTAAATTGTGCAAATTTATTTTGAAAACC
This sequence comes from Delia radicum, assembly GCA_021234595.1. Lineage (NCBI taxonomy): Eukaryota > Metazoa > Arthropoda > Insecta > Diptera > Anthomyiidae > Delia > Delia radicum. The sequence goes on from CM037854.1 coordinate 101,903,376, forward strand.
ATGGTTCTGTTCGAAACACGTATCGCACACTACCTCTATTTTACGGTCAACATAATCGTCTATAAGAGCAATTAATTCGATTAACTATGGAACGTTTTCGCACCACGTTTACTCTAAATGATAAAATGCTTCCACAGAGATGTCGTACAGTTCGTACAGAAGAAGTCATTGCTGCTGCAGAGCGTAGCGTAGAGGAAGACCCCAATCAGTATATCCGTCAATGGTGACCGCTAACGAGCCATGATTACTGAGTTTTTCGTTCATCAATTAAACAACCATTATGTGTAGGAGCTGTAGTTTCAACAAGATGGCGCAACATGTCACACAGCTCGTGCCAAAATTGGATTCATTGATGGACACATTTAAATTATAATGCCAGAAGATTATCTTTCGAATAAAGTAAATTTCATGTCATATAATATAATAATATATACTGTATTAAAAAAAATATTTTTGTGTGTGATTATGTGTGTCATACAAGCTAATATATAATTATATATGACATTAAATGATGTAAGATATAATTATATAAGTCTAAATATATGACACAAGATCAATAATTTAATTTGAGATAAGATTATTTGTGGTCAAACATAATTAATAGTTCCTATGCGTATAAAAAATATTAATTAAATATTATTATATATAACGCCATACGTAGTTATATAAGCGCTGATCTAATTTAATCTAGTAATATATTTGAGGGATCTTATCGGATATTACTTGGATAAAAATAAATATCGATCTATATCAAATAAGATCTGATTTTGATATATGAGATATATATATCTTCCTTTTGATATTTACTTTAAATGCACATTTTCTCAAAACAAGATATTGCAGATCGTTTGCCACTGTGCAGCATTAACGGATGGATAGCTTTTTATTCGTCTTTTTAATTAGTAAATTGCTAAAAAAATTGCATTTACAAAAGACACTACGGCAAAAAATTACCGAATAATGCATCTTTAAAAGTAGCCTTGGCTATGCATAAGAAATCTAAAATTTATTTTAGCGTTGCGATATAAACTTTGAACTTTCCTTTTTTTAATGTCGGCGAAAAACCTTTAACCTATTACACCGACTTTGTTTAATCGCATTTTAAAAATTGCATCTTTAAAGTTGTACGAAATTATAATTCTTTTTCTCAAATATCATATTGAAAATTTATTAATATTTTTTGTAGAAGGCATTTGACAAATGTATCTTTACCTTATTTTAACAATCCGTATTAGAAACCGTCACTGCGATATCTTCAAGAGTAGAGTGTATTCTAAATATTTATCTATATTTTGAATCATTAGAAAGTATCAGTCGTGCAATAAATGGCTTCAAAAAGCACCAAAATAGCCATTTTAGCAACTTAACCGCTGTTTTCTCAAAGCTGTGAGGTGGGGATGCCGAATTTAGAATCTGGGAATCAAATACATCGAATACAAATATATCATACATATATCGACATGCAAACCATGGAAGCTTGTCGAGGTATGTAATTCGTGATATCTTTATGTTAGAGTTGTGGGTTTTTTATAACCGTCTGGGCCACATGACGTATGAGTAATATTTAATGATAATAAAATATCGCTCATGCAACATGTTGTACCCAATAATATTGATTTTTCAGTTTGAATTTGTGAAATAAAATTCAACCACTATCAATTGATCGTTAAATATTTTAGATATTACGTACATATATACATCAAATATATAAAACTCAAATGATGTTCGTTGGTAAGCGTATCACTTCAGAACGGCTGGACCGATTTGGATACATTCTTTTGTAACGTTAGTAAAACTCTGAATATTGATTTAAGAGAAATAATTATTTACTACATTCAATAACAACTGTTTAAAAAATACTTTATGTAATTTTTAATTGATCTCAAGGAAAAAAAAAATAATGTTATTTTCATATAAAAAGATCCTTAAAAGTTTAGCATAAACAAATTATGCGTGTTTTGTATAAAACAACAATTTGAAAATAATACATTGGAAACTACAAACAACTAACACTTTTTTGTTGTTTTATACACATGTGACATATATTCTGTTATTTCATCTTCGGTATTCTGAAGCAAGAATTCAACCATTAAGGTAAAAACAATATTATAGGGTAAAAACAAAACAATAAAGGTAAAAACAAACATATTTAACTATTATATAAATTAATTTGTATTTTAATCTATTTTTAGAGTCAACAATATGAATCAATGTACACTCAAAAAAATAAGTTAGTAGAAAAGTTTGTAAAACATCTTGTAAATCTGGTATACTATTTTTCAGCAAATTTTTTGCTAAAATTATGTTTTAAACTAAAATTTTAGTTATAATTATTCGGCACTTAACTGTTTTGAACTAATGTTTTACTTATATTTTACTAATGTTTTTACTAATTTATTTTGCTAAAAAAAGTGTGTTGATGAGCACATCAATAGTGTGAACGCCAACCAGACTGAAAGATATACTCCAGAATGAATTAGATGTCGCGGCATGTCACGATGTAGTAGTGACGAGGAAAATTATACTAAAAAGTACAACTCTAATAAGACATAATATAAAAAAAACTCAACCATGTAAGATTTTTGTACCTGTTTTTCATACCATAAAACAAAATGGTGGATTAAAACAACTTCCAATTTTACGTCCGTCACCGGCTTGTGAAAGTAATTGTCTATTTAATTAAATAAAAATATTTAAATTAAATAAAGATTATATGTGTATATTCTAAACTAAATGGTTTATATATATTAATAATCTTGTGTGCTCAAATTGCAAACAAATATGCAATAGGTAGACAGACTAAACGAAAGACATACATCTTAGGTAGATTTTTCTGTTTCCTTTTCTTATTGCCAAAAAAGGTTGTATAGTTATATTTTGTTATTTTTTCGTTTCGTTTCTATGATTCTCTGCGGCATTTGCTGTTCCTTTAAAAGATAGCATCATTTAGCAATAATTGATGTAAGTAGTTCAAAGATAATTTCGTTTATGTTATATATAATTATTTCTATTGTTTTTAGATATTGCACTTAATTCATATCGTCAATTTGGGAGTATGAACATTTTTATATTTTGTAACGTATTGTAAATTATTTTAAAAAGAATCACAAAAATATGTTTTTATGATTTTCAGCAAATAATTAACTAAAGTATAATTTTTTGTACAAATTTTTTGAGTTTTTTTCAGTTTACTAATATTCAGCAAAAATTTTATTAATTTTTAGCAAAGGGTTTTTTTAATTTCTAATCTACTAAGTGTTAGCAAAACTTTTGCTGAATCTACTAATTTTGTTGCCTAAAAGCTCGCTGATTTTCAGCAAAAGATTTTGCTGACATTAGCAATTTTTTTGCAAGCACCCCTACTGACAAAAATTTTGCTGACTCAGCAAAATTTTTTGCTGACTTTACTAACTTTTTTATTTAAGTGTATGACTAACAAAACATCAAATGTCACTAGCACAATACGATGCGTTCTTCCTACCAGGATTTGTTTTTAATGTATATATATTAAAAATAATCTTCTATTATAATACATGAATTAAATTCATAAAGACAACATATCGAAACATTTTTTAATTTTTTTCAACAAATTCATAGAAAAATGTACTATTTTTAGTAAATTTTTTTGCTCATTTTAGCAGTTTTATTTTCAATTTTTTCTGCAAAAATTTTACTAATATTAAGCAATTTTTACTAATTTTTTTCTAATAAATTGCTTTTACTAATTTTACTAATATTTAGTACAAAATTTGGTTGACAAATCGATTTTCATTAAGACTTTACTAAAGTTTTACTAATATTAGTAGCTTTTACTAATTTGTTTACTACTTTTTCTTTACTAAAAATTTTACCAAAGTAGCAAATATATTTTTTTATTATAAAACTTACGTAATTATTTTTCTATATAATAAGATTTTAAACTGCAAGTTTATTTTGTTGGCTTCCGTCTTCGCCGGTTTCTTTTTTACTCCTGTACTAACAAGCATAAATAAATGTTTTTTTCAGAAATTATTTAAGTTACTTACTTCTACACGACATGTTTTTGTCACCAACACGTCAAGTTAACATGTGTGAATATATACATGTCGTGTGATTCTTTTGAAAACATTGCATGTGTAAATAGACGTGAAAAGTCATACGAAATTTTTTTCAACTAGAATATGTTCTGTTCTTCTTCTGTTTCTACGTGTAACAATAACAGCTGTTTTTGCCGTATGGCCGAAAAAAAAATAATGCATAGTTAAAAGATTTAAAACCTAAAATCAGCTTTTGTAGACATATGTACATTAGGGTGATAACTTTTTTTTTGACAACATTCTCCCCAGGGGTTTTCTCTATGGCAAATATTGTATTAATGATAAAAAAATCTATTTCAGTTTCAATTTGGTAAAAAAAACCTTCCGCACCGACAGCGATTTCTAAAATGACTTTAGTATTATTTTTTTTTTTAAATTTTTTTTAACAACACATTTTTTTTAAAATATGGTTTATAACATATTAAGTAAGCAAATTTGTAAAGAACAAATATTTCCACTTGACTCGAAAACGGACTTAACTATTGAAATCAGCATTGCCCTTAATTCTATAGATGTGATGCGTCAGACGTTGAGGCATAAAAAAACTTTTTTTTTAACTTTGTTTGATTCCAAAACTTTAACGCGTTTGGTGCGCAACCTTTTTTCAACGATAGCGAAAACTAAAAACGCAGTCTAAATTTGTCCCTGCACTACACGATGTGTCTGGGGAGATTTGATATTTGCAAAAAATGCAAAAAGTTATTACCCTAATGTACATATGTACGTTTGAACGTGTAAATTATGAATCATATGTAAACGACAATTTGAATAACACAGGTTTTCACTGGGTCGCAAATCTGACATGTCGCGTGACAAAAACATGTCTTGTAGAAGTAGCCTTAACGAGCTCTGGTTGTTGTAGTTTTGAAGAATTTGGAAGTTAATCTTTGATAGTTAAAACAAAATCTTTTTTTACGGATTTTGGAGTTTTTTAAATGATTAATTTTATTTTTGATAGGAAAAATAAATAAAATCTTTATTTTTATGTATTTTGAAATTAATTTTTTCAATAGTTAAAAAGAAAGATGAAAAATACATTTGATTCAAAGTAAAGTGAGTAGAGCGGTTTTTAACTATATGTTTAGTAGTTTGTTGCTAACCACAAAACATTGTAAGTCTATAATTATATATGCTTGCGTTCCATTAGTTCTCTGTCGATACTATCAGATAAAACTAAAGAGTATATAACTTTGAAATGGAATAAAAAAAGAAGAATTTTTAAATTGACATAAAATTTACTTTATTCGAAAGAAAATGGTCTGGCATTATAATTTAAATATGACTTCTGGCATATGACCGCCACGGCTGGCTGCTCCGCGGTTTCAAATCCCATAAGTCTTTGTTAAGTTTTTCAAGTGTTTTCTCAAACAACTTATTTCATTTATGTAATTTTAAGACAACTTTATAAATAAAAAATAAAATTTCTACAATTTTAAAGTTGTAACTTTTCGCAAGATCTGAAAGGGTTAATTACTTTGATGCTAAATCGTACTTTCAGGTAATATTTTGGCAATTATTTCGCATTCCAATAGAGTTTTAAATGCAAAAACCGGATACAACTATAACTGGTTTTTATATAAATATTTGTATCAGTTCAGATATAATTTTATACCATTATATAAAATCTGATTAAATTGTATCGCGCCATTATTCGGATGTTTATATTTGTAGTATTTTTATTTTTAACACAGTATAGACCAAAAATTATTAATTTACTTTTTATAGAGAGCTAACGGACCGCGATCTTCTATTTGGCAATTTTATGCTTGGACGACATTCATCTCAATTTTTGTTACACTGCTTTTAATTTTTCTCTTCAATTCTTCAGTACATTTGCCTTCAAAACATTTTCATACACACAAACAAATAAAGTGTCAACGAAATGGCAAAGTGTATGTAATGATGACAACTTATAAATTCAGTTAGCACAATGATAATTACATTAGATTTCTGAATATTGAGAGTTTTCAACTAAACTTAAGTTGATTAAACTGAACTTTGTTAGGAAAACTAATATTAAGTTATACCAACCGACTGAAATTCGTAATAACCGAATTTGAGTCGTATAACCGAATTTCAGTTGGAAAATAGCTAAGTTTTCTCTGAGTGTACCCTTTTCGGCATAAAATACCCGAAAAGTGCTCAATTGGATGTGGTTTTGGGACTTTTGGAGGATTTGCGTACTTTGGTGCCAATGGTATGTTTTTTTCCATTAATGGAAAATGCTGTTTTTTCCGTCCGCGTTTACAGCCATAGATTTCAATCCTGGATGTAAAATCATGATATAATTTTTGCCGAAATGGCTCCCCCACACTAGTACTTTTGGTTCAAACTTCGCTTTAGCCGAAACATTGTCTTGTCGGAAGTTTTTTTAAAGTCATCAGAATAAAATCCAGAATTAATACTTCCGTCATTGCAAGCAAAAGAAAAGTGTTTTTCATCATCCAAAATTATTTGAAATTTGTTTTCTTAAAGCTTTTTCTAAGTTGTCTGCATTTTGTTGGTATTTCTGCCAATGGTATTTTACTATATTTAGGTACAGTCGTCCTCTGGTAGTTTTTCACGTTTATTTATAGTAAGTTTTTGCGAAAAAATATTTTTTTAACAAAACAAAATAAATATGAAAAAATTAATTAGAAGCTTAATTTATTATAAACATTTTTCTGTTCCTTAAATCTACCCAGTCAGAAAAGAAAAAGTGAAGTCATTTAAATATTTTTAATGCGTCTATAAAATGCTCTTCCGATATGGCATGATTTGTCAACATTTTTTATGACAAGCAGTAGCACTAAGTAAAAACGAGGAATTCATGACACTTAGGTGCTCGAAATCAGTGCTGCCAGGAGAGACATCTCGAACAAAAATCATGATATTTTTCACTGCTATCCGAAGCCCTTCAGGTTTAAATCTGCCTTACGAAACTGCTGGGAATAACCATCAAAATAACGAAACAGTGCATATTGGGAATGTCACAATATTGTTGGAAATAATTCGGCCATTTCTTACTTAGTGGTCAGATTGCAATGAAATTTGGAACAGCCATAAGTGACATAATATCGAGCTTAAGTTTTGATCTTAACCATATTTCCGTGAGTTGGAGATATGGCCACCCAAAATAAGGTAGTTTTCACAGCTCAGCTGAGATAATTTTTTTGGACGTCCTTTCTTTTTATCCTGGCTGATGCCACTTTTCAAACCGTTTGAATATGGAATATATTGTGCTACAGGATACCTGCTCCTTAAGGAAAATGATGTAACACTTCGTGTTTTAGTTTACAGTCCAAGCATTTCATATATATTTTTGCTTAAACTGTTTTGTTTAACCCCTTTCATTTAGAATTTTTTCAATTTGAATATTTGCAATAATACTTATAATTGTAATTGAAAAAAAGAAAACATGCCTACTTAACAGTAATTTATATTTCACTTTGGCCCATTTACTTAGTTTGCATAGGTATTTTTCGTTAATTTAAAATCTTGACCTAGTTTTGTAAAGTAGAAATATAATAATTGTTTTATTTTCGCACAATTTCCCCAAACAAGACAATGACGGATTTACATCTTTTTTTTTTGTAAATAATGTTGTGGTTGCTGTGGGATTATTTAGTAAATGTAATTTATTTAGTTAAATTGTCATTGTTCATTAGTTTAGCTAAATGGTGGTCGATGTGCAATATATGAATAAATTAAGGGTAAATTAAAATTTTAATAGGGCAATTTGATTTTAATTATCTTTAATCTGTACGAATATATATTTATACTAACTAAGCATAACTTTACTCATCAACTCACTTACTTTCTTCTGAAAATAACTTCCATCAATTTAAACTCATTGTTACAAAAAAATTATACTGTAGGTTTTCCTTTTATATTTTTTTTTTAACATTTTCGATTACCAATTTATGAACATTATACATTAAAAAGCGTTATCTAAACAATGTTAATATTTAATATTTTAGTACTTTAGTTTCATTTTCAAATAAAACTTCCATCAATTAATATTTTGTTAGAAATATCAACAATACATGATAGTGCATGTTTTGTGTTTACCGTTAGGTATATCTTTTAAGCTCTAATTGATACCCCAACTTAATTATAGTAGCCTTAAATAAAACTACTAAAACATTTAAAAATAAATACAACACATTTTATTAGCCACCCTGACGTATGAATAATATTTAGTATTAATTTGTAATAATCATACGTCTTGGGTGCTGAATTCGTAAGGAATAGCATTACTGACTCACTTACTGACTGAATGCAACATCGCCCAGCCTATAGCGCTGGAGCTAGGAACTTGAAATATGGCATGTCCCAGTAAAAAACCCTGCTTACATGCAAGCAGGTTTGTAAGAGAGTAAGTCAAAAAGAATACCTTACAAACCTGCTTACATATGCAATGATTTTTATATTCCCACTTGGAAGCATTACTTTTAGGGCAAATAAGCGCTGATTTAAGCGCTTATAAAAGCTGTGATTTCATGGTTCTGCAGTAAATCATACTTTCATGTCTATATTATTACGATTAAAAGTAATAACATGAATATACCATACATAATTTATTTTACATAAAATTCTACATACATTTAATTTTTTGTTGTTAAAACTTTTGACATATAATATAATCATTTTATTTTTTTACCGCTTCCTACGTGCTAGCTCTTCAGAACAGTTAAATGACTAATTATTTTTTATTACATACTCAAAAACACCAAACACAATCGGAAATCACTCGGGAAAATGGTACAGATCGTTATAATACACGATATGAAACTTTCTGCATTACAACCTGCATCCTTGTAAGGGATTAGCGTAAGCTGCTTACAACCTTTATGCTTGTAAGGGAAATCAGTAAGCTGTTTCTCAGTATTTTGCTAATAGTAAAGCACTTCCATCAGCTCATTTGTTTATCCTGCTTCTAAAACACAAAATTTTTTTACTGGGGTGGGTCATTCCTCCGCCGTAGACGGGATTTTTTGGAAATTATTACAGGAGGGTGCAATTAAGGGTAAAATCGCTCCATTGGCGTCTTGACCACACCCCCTTTAGCTACAAAGCTGAAATTTTCAAATGTGTTCTTGGGTATGGCCCTTTTTGCAATTTTGCCGAAAAAGTATTGGTAAATAGGTGCTAAAAATGGCAAGGTTCCCCCATACGGCATAATCAAATCCTTTGAGCTAGGAAATTGAAAATTGTTATCTGGGTAATAATCAGTATAGGGGCGGATCTTTGGAAATTCCTACGGGAAGGGGCAAAAAGCGGAAAAGCCTTCCCATTAGGCGGCTTTGCCAAACCACTTATCGGGGAACTTTGACATCTGTATTGAACACGGGGAGGGGGAAAATCTCCCCGTTGGTGGCCTGGCAAAGCCGATGAAGCTGCTCACATGCAATTTGTTATGTGAGTACCTAATGAGTAGTAGACATGCATGTATAGAGGACCTTTGAAATTTCTACGGAGAGGGGGCGAATAGTGGAAAAGTTTTCCCTTTAACGGCTTGGCCCAACTACTAAAGCGATGACATTTATATTTTTTTATGTGGGAACAAAGTATTGATCCGATTTCGCTATAATTTATACACATTATCTGGCGACTTTTTAAGAGATAACTTGATTCAAAAAAAGTTCACTTTTAAACATTTTATTTATTCGATCTCACTCCTTATTACCCAAAATTCTCAAATCTTTTATCTAGACTCATGCTGAACATTATCTTACAAACATTATCTGAACGTTATCTCACACAGAGAAAAATTTATCCTTTTGTTAATACGACTCATACCTGGTTTATAACAAATTTCAAATGGTTGTCACAACTTAACATTAGCTATCTTTTGAACCAATATGTGTCAAATATCGCCCTTGTCATGATTTTTTATAGCACGAAGAATACTTTCACTAAGTGGTGAAAATGCGTCACCCAAGTGCAGAAGTTAACATATGTTTTATTTTTGTTTTTGTTTTTAATTTTCAAAAGATTGACACAGTAATTCAAAAGATTACAAGTAAAGAATGCAAGACAACAATTTTTATAAATACAGAAAATTGGATGCCTAACTTTCACCAAAGAATAATTATTTTGAGGCCAGCTACTTTAGCTTTGTCTCTAACATGGATACATGCCACTACTACAATTCACTAAGTCAGCAATAACTAAGATGAAGTAAAATACGCATTTAAACCTTTCTGAATAACCACACCTCGAAAAGCTTCCTTGATTTGAATGCCGATGTTTATAAAGTCTATGAAGCTGTTGATTCCAAATCCGGCATCCAACCGCTTGTTTAGTTGTCAAAAATAGCTATTTTGCAGCATTCTGAAAGCTTTTAACTTATTCAAAATGATCAAAATATCATATTTAGATACCGCGATGACATTTTCTAAAATTTGTGTTAAAATACCCTAAACATACATTTCGAAAATGCCTTCTACATAAAAAAAATAATAAATATTCAATATCATATTCGAGAAAAAGAATTATAATTTTAAAAAAACTTTAAATGATAGCTTATTATTTAAATTCCAATTAAACAAGTTGGTGAAATAATTTTTGAATGCAAGTTATAGACACTTTTAAATGCAATATTTAGTAATTTTTATTGATAGATAATTTTTTTCTATAAAAACAAAACACATTTGAAAAGGTATGTTAACTCATTATAGAGAAAAAAGTTATATCATTGTAATAATAATGCTTAAGCTGTTCGTCTTTGGTGTCTACACAACTTCAAAAGTGGATAAAAATAATATTTTCGAGTTCTTAATCGCGGTTTCCTAAAATTGTGACGTGATGTAAAAAATTTGGTAAACAGATTTTAATCAGCGGGACAAAATCTATTAAGAATATGCATCGTGGTTGACGCCCAAAAACGATATTTCCTAATTTTGTGATCAGTGTTGTAACACGATTCATTACGCCAACATTAAAAAATTGTTCCTATAGTAATATCGCGTTCCATTTGTGATAGTATTTATTTTTCTCAAATAATCGACAAAATTCTTTAAAAATGTAGCTGAAATACGCATTTTATTTTAAAACAAAAAATTTCCTAAAAATCATGTTTGCACTGTACAGAATAGCATTAGTATCACTAAGGGCCATTATTACAACTTGCCAATAGCTAAAGTTTCGGATGTTATCTGACAGATTATTAGTTTTTCGTTATTATAAGTATACTTTAAGCTAAAAGTGACCGATAAGCTAAGGGGAAGATATTGTTGCCTTTAACTTTAAACGTAAATTTTATGTGCTTATAGTTACCACATTTTCTGCTCTATAAAGAAGAAGAAGAAAATACCGAATTTCAAAATTATTGTTTGTTTGTAAACAATAAATAAAAGTACGTTGCCACTAGGTATTTTTATAAAACCAATTCATAAACCAATAATCGGTTTTTAGTTGGTGCTGCCACATTATCAAAAATATTAATTTTATTTTATTGGGAAGTTGTAATAACGAAAAACATTATAGCTCACTTTATTCCTCATTTTAGCTAAAGTTACATTTTACTAACATTTACTTTAAAGGCAAGTTGTAATAACGGCCCTAAATGGTTTATAGTGCACGCACTGCTACGTATGAGTAATAAATACATGACAGGTATTACTCATACGTGGCAGTGTTCCCGAAAGATGTTTGAATATTGTCTTTATTATTATCGTTTTTTTATGAATGAAAAATAAAAATATTTTTTTGCCTCAAAGCATTTAAAGTAGTAGTTAAAGTTGGGAATTTCAATGAATTTTAATATATTTTAATAATTTTTATACTCTTTCGATTCACTTGAATCAATTATAATAAATTCATTGATAAATCGAATACGAATGGACCGAGCTAATATGGAGTCGATATCGGATCACCATATTAAGTTCTTCAAAAACTAACGATTTTATCATGATTTTAAACATTGAAAGAGTATGTAATTTTTACGAACTCTATATGCGAAGGTTGTTATTGCATTTCTCTGATTCAAAAAGCATTCTATTCATATGATCGTCCTCTTTGACACTCATGCAATAATACATTTACATTTCGTGTTTCTGTACAGGAGTCCAAACAAGGGAAGGGATTTTAATGTCCACAGCTCTTCCTGGATCGATCAGTCCAGCTACTGAACTTCCGTTGCATTTCGTTGAACTCTTCGCCACGCAACACCATTTGTCGCAACTAGTGAATGAACCAACGCCAACCAATTTTTCCCGGCACTTAACTGGAAACTTTGTTTGATGATAATGTTAGTGCCGCTACGAAAATGTTCGAACAAGTTATAGTGATTGGAATGAAATCATTTATTACCACGAAGCACATTTCTTCTAAAGCAATGGGTTGAATGTTCGGTTAGTCAGACTTTTAAAAATTCAGTCAGATCCAGAGATGAAGCGTTCAAAAATAGGCGTAACGACCAGAACGCAAAATTTCGATCTGCTACGCAAACAGGCAACATCCAAGTGTTTCAAAGTACTTAAACGTGGAAAGCTTCTTCCGACAGCGTCTTCATGCTAAAGTCTTTTCTGCTTCTCGGGACAGTAAAAGCTTTTAGTCATTTGTTAAAAGAGTAAAGGATATAACCCAAATCTTATAATGAAGGCCAAATATTCACTGACCCGGTTGATAAAGCTTACCTTTTGGCTCAGATGTAACGCGGAAAATTCGACTCTACGAGAAATTAATCAACCAATACCTGCACTCGCAAGACTATCGTGTACTATGCCTAAGACATTCTTCCGAGCTCGTGCTGTAACGTAAATAGTGAGTGGATGGTGTACCTTCAACGCTTTCCCATCCATTAGCTAACCTTTTCAGGTCGTTGTACCGTGCGGTGTCCTGCCTCATGATGGAAGGATTCCAATGTTCAGCCAATCCCCAAAAAGAGTGCGGCTAGTAACCCTGCAATTACCGCCCAAAGGCAATATGTTCTGCGCTCACGAAGGTGATGCAGAGCAAGATTAATCACCATCTTGTTAAATTTCTAGAGTCAAATTCACTTGTTAGTGATCGACAGTATGACTTTCGTAGAAAACCGTTCTACGGGAGACCTGTTAGCGTTCCGTTAAGTCGTGCACCTTTGAGGTCAAAGTTAAAATTTTGGAAAAATCAGCCCACTCCGCTAAAATTCACTTAAAACGGTAGTGGTTTTTGCGTGCGTTGATTAAAGTTGAGAAAATGGATGTTTTAAGTATCCGAATGATTTCGGAAATATTTGTATTACAATTAACCTTTCGGTGCTGTGGGGGTAACTATGATCAATTGCAGCAATTATTGTTTTTTGCCAAAATTTTGTACAGCCAAAATATTATATTGAAAATTATTTTTCGGTCACTGTAACATACCAAAATTTTATTGAGATTTGATTTAGTTATCACCCAGCAAACGCTCTTTACTAGCAGCACTACTTTTTTTTCGCGATGTCACCAAAGCAAAAGGTACCTATTATTTTGTGTTTTTT
>CM037854.1:101916996-101965345 GCA_021234595.1 Delia radicum
TCATTCCTTGGACTATTAGGTTATTATGAAAATTCATAAAGGATTTCGCAAGAATTGTTAAACCATGACAAGTTGCCTGAAAAAAGGAAGATCAATTAATTGACAGAGAATAGATAAAGCATTTTGAAACAGGAAAAGAGATACTTACAAATGATCCAATTCTTCAATATCCGGATTTCTCTAGACCATCATCTTAACAACCGACGCAAGCAGTGGAATTGGGTGCTGTACTATCACAGGGTACAATTGGTAATGACAAACCATTATGTTTTGCAAGCCGCACTCTGGTCCGAGACCGAATGCAATTACTCAACAATCGAGAAAGATTACTGGCTATAGTTTGGGCGACAAAATATTTTAGAGCATACATGTTTGGTCGGAATTTTTATAGTCACAGATCATAGACCTTTGACTTGGCTGATGAGTTTAAAGGAACCAAACTCAAAATTAGTAAGATGGCGATTGAAACTCGAGGAATGTTGACATCAAATTATCTACAAGAAGGGCAAAAGTAATACAAACGCTGATGCATTGAGTAGAATTAAAAAAGATACAGATAAAACCCAGTCGGAAATTCAGATTCACCACAATGAGGAAATTTCAGAAGATTTTAACCGCAGAATATGGGATGATACACTATCATTCAAGGGATACAAAGGGTTCAACCATTCATTCAGCCATTGAAAATTTGGATGACGGAATTTATATTTCTCTGAGCGCCCTCTGAAATGAATTCAATCTACAATTGGTATTAAAAAAGATTGCCCCAGAATCATCAATGACTCTTGAAACCATTTTTCGCAATAAACAGCGGCGTATAATTAAAGAGAAATCATTCGACGAAGGGAAAATTACTGAAATTATTCGAAAATACCTTCCGCCCAACAACTTACAGTAATATTACAGACGATGATACATTCAAATGGTACAAGCAGCATACTCTAAATACTTTTTCCACAGTAAACTCTTCAAAATACTCAGAAGCATGGAAATCTTAGAAGACATAACAGAAGAAAACGCACAAGAAGCCACTATCAGAGAGTATCACGAGAATAATAACCATAGGGCATTAACGAGACTCATATTCACCTGAAGAGGAAATATTTTTTTCCCTGTATGAAGGAGAATATCACTCGACATAAATAATTGTATCATTTGCCGCACACAAAAGTATATAGGTGTCCTCCAACTATAGAATTTATGAAACCAGAAACACCTTTGAAACCCCTGGATATTTTACATATCGACCTTTATGCAATAAATAAAGAACAAATTTTGACGATTATCGATAATTTTCTAAATTTGCTTTCGCTTCAACACTTCCTAATAGGACAAGCTTGTCAGTGGTTAAAGGCATAAATAACTTTGTATCTTCTCTAGGGTATTCCCAGAAAAATAGTATGTGATCAAGGGTCTGAATTTAACTCAAACATATTTAAGGACTATTGCAAGCAATATGATAAACCTTCATTTTACTTCGTTTCAACAAAGTAGCGTAATTCTCCAGTAGAAAGGCTACATTCTACGTTGACTGAAATATATCGTTTAATAATGATAAAGAAGAAAAATTTAAAATTGTCAACGGATCATGAAGATATTTTCCGAGAAGTTTTAATAACTTATAATAATGCCATTCACTCAATCCACAAAGCTAAACCCATATGAGCTGTTTTTGGTCGACCCTACACTTTGACAGGCAGATAACATATAATAATGAGCATAATACTTACAAAAACTCAACGAATTTCAGGAAAAATTATTTTCCTTCAATTAAGGAACACATGGAAAGACAAACGGAGAAAGGATCGAAAAACTTAATGAGAGAAGGTCCAAACCACTGGACAGAAACATAGGTGAAAAAATTCTGCGAAAGGAAGAATGTAAACGAAATAAATGACACCAAGATTTTCAGAGCATAAAATTAAAACTGATAATAATGTAACAATTTGTACACAGAAGGATAGAAGATCCATAACACGACTCCAAACAGACGAAAATTCGAAAACCTCTCATAACTTTTTTGTTTTAATTAATCTCATTTCAGACTTGCATTAAACAACTGGGCAGTCATCAATATTCAAATGTGGTCATAATCAAAAGATAATGAAATTCGATCTGGACCAGCAAAAGTAAAAAAAGGATATCGTAATCTAATGCATATTATTAATCTTGGCGACTACGTTTTCTAACATAAGGAGTATAGTTAATACTATAATGCAATAAGAGAAAAAGCCAAGATGATGGATCCCAAAATCTGTTATCAATGTCAGATTTCAAATTGATGAACTCAGAAATAGACTCAACACCCTTTTGCCATTTAAAACGCACAAAAAGAGGACTTATTAACGGACTTGGATCGGCAATTAAATTCATAACAGAAAATATGGACGCTGAAGACGCAAAGAACTCGATATGGAAATCAAAAGAGATGAATAATGAAGGATTTTGTCACACATAATTGTGGAGGGAACAAAGCTTTTAAAACAACAAGATAATACAGAGATTTGGGAACATAACAGAACACATAAAAAGGGAACAAGAATTATATCAAGAAACTTCATATTAAACTCAAATAGAATTAATAACAATTCGAAAGAAATCTCAGAAATGCAATATTGAATAGGGTAATTATAACATAGATCGTTGTATAAAATATAACGAATATAGGCGAGGCAATTATTCTCGCTAAACTGAATATTATTTCTAAATACATTCTGAATACTGAGGAACTTGCTAAAGTAAGAGATATCATGGAATATGATAAATTCCCATATAGACAAGACGTCATGGATATGACAATTCCTTGGGTTCAAGAACCTCACTGCATATGAGATTTTCTTGGATTCAGACGAGCATATATACGAATGGCTCGAGCTACAAGCCTTTTATAACGGTACAAATATAATATTTAATTTCAAAATACCAATAATAAGTAAAGAGAATTACAAACTTTATCACATTATACCATTACCAATTATACCACTAAGGAGATAATCATTCTCCATATATAATACATAACAAACATAAACTACACAAACTCACGAGCATTTGCCCCAGGGTGGAGAACATTTTTTATGTAACTCACTACAAGAAGAACTGATGGAAGATTTAACATGCTTGGGACCACTGTTCAACGGAGGAACGGCACACTGCAATCTAAACGATTTGGGAAAAATATCCAAAATCCTGCAAATAGAAACAACTTTATTGTATTTATAAATATACCGACAGTACTAATAAAATCTACTTGCAGAATAAGACTCCAGTGGGAATTAAGGCACTGGCTTCATTTTCTTCAAAAATTGTAGCATCGAGATCAACAATATAATTTATTACGATGAAACATCCATATTTTGGGATAAAGTCAACCTTCTACCAAATGACAACTCCACATTAAAGTGAACTCTACAACTAAAGTAACAACATTAATGACACTAGAACAACTAAACATTGATAACATCAACAACATCACAACATTTAAAGAAACAGCAATATCCATGTCGGCTCGATCTATGCTGCACTAACAACATTATTCATCCTATAATAATAATAGCATCAGTATCATCAAGGAAACAAATAATTTATACAACAACCACATCAGTTCCCGTTCCAGCCCCAACTAATTCATTGTGGCCTTCACTCCATTCTAAGGGGGAGGAGTTACGGCACCTCAACAGTAACCATCATTTATCATTATTATTATCATTACTAACACTACTATTATTATTAACACTATTATTATTATTATTAATATTACTTTAATTAAGATTTCATTCTAAACGTTCTGCTTTGTTACAATTATGATTTAATAGTTTTGAAGTGCTGACATTTAAAATTCTAAATAATTTTGGTTGTTTACATTTTTCAAGTACATTAGCACACTTAAATTCTTGGTAAAATTGTAACAAAGAACAATGCCCTTTTCTTCAAGCAAAGCAATGTATTTTTGATTTAACTTTGTCGCAACTGTAGAATTTTGCCTACAGTTGATGTTCTAATTATAAAATCCAGACATTGTTGCAACATACAAGCTCTGCTTGTAAGTGGCACAATGAATTTCTTTGTTTAGATTTTTCCGATCAGCAATATTGATTATTCTGTCAGTATTGACTGAAGAATATAATAGATTGATTTTCTGGAGATCGATTTACTTACAGAGGGACCATTTAATATAGAACATTATTAAATTAACGGAATTCGTAAAATAAAATATATAAAACGGATTTGTAATTTTGTAAAATTAAATAAAACGGAGTTTGTAATTTTGTGAAAATAAAATAAATAAATTGAATTTTTGTAAACATTTTAAAAGTGCATTGAATTTTTGTGATTTTGGAAGTTTCCTATGAAATAATATCTCCTGGAAACTTAACTCACGCACTGTACGTATGAGTAATAAATATAATAAGTTCTTCAAAAACTAACGATTTTTCACGATTTTAAACATCGGAAAGTATGTAATTTTACGAACTCTATATGCGAAGGCTGTTAT
This sequence comes from Delia radicum, assembly GCA_021234595.1. Classification (NCBI taxonomy): domain Eukaryota; kingdom Metazoa; phylum Arthropoda; class Insecta; order Diptera; family Anthomyiidae; genus Delia; species Delia radicum. Next base: position 101,921,489 of record CM037854.1, read on the forward strand.
CGCATTTCTCTGATTCAAAAAGCATTCGATTCATATGATCGTCCTCTTTCACACTCGTGCACTAATACATTTTACATTTCGTGTTTCTGTACAGAAGTCCAAACAAGGGAAGGGGTGGACTAATTTAATAGCTTCGACGCCCTTTGGATTCCAAAGCAATGATCCTGGAGAGTTGCCCGAGCAGTGAATTGCATTTTCGTCATTGCATTTAATGTTTCACAACTCTTTGTTTAAACTCTGTTTAATGTTCACAACTCTTCCTGGATCGATCATTCGAGCTACTCAACTTCCGTTGGCAATTTCGTTGACCTCCACGCAACACCATTTGTCGCAACTAGTGAATGAACCAACGCTTATTACGAGTGTTGAAGTTGAACATGGTAATACTATCGACCTTTTCCTCGTTTCTCATCCTAATAAATACGAAGTGAAAACCCTTGATCCTATCTTTAATTTGGATAATTGCACAATTTCCGAATCCTTTACGTACTCCTGACTTCATAACGTTTCGTCAACGGTCATGAAGCGTTCTATTTTTATTTACGAAAAGGCACGTTGTGCAGAGCTCAACAATTTTTCCCGGCACTTTAACTGGAAACTTTGTTTGAAGATAATGTTAGTGCCGCTGCGATAAAGGAAAATGCTTGTTCATATAACCCAAATGTTATAATGAATGGCCAAATATTCACTTACCCGGTTGATACAACTAACCTTTTGGCTCAAATATTCGCGGAGAATTCGACTCTGCGGGAAAGCAATCAACCAATGCCTGAACTCGAAAGACCATTGTGTACTATGCCTAAGACATTCTTCCGAGCTCGTGCTGTTAAAAGTATTCTTGCGGAGCTCAACGTAAATAAGTGAGTACATGAGGTACACCATCCGTACCTTCAACGCTTTCCCGTCCATTGGCTACCGTGTGGTGTCCTTCCCTCATGATGGAAGGATTCCAATGTTCAGCCAGTCCCTAAAAGGGTGCGGCTAGTAACCCTGCAAATTACCGCCCAAACTCAATATGTTCTGCGCTCACGAAGCTGATGCAGAGCATGGTTAGTCACCATCTTGTTAAGTTTCTATTGTCAAACTCACTTGTTAGTGATCGACAGTATGGCTTTCGTAGAAACCGTTCTACGGGAGACCTGTTAGCGTTCCGTTAAGTCGTGCACCTGTGAGGTCAAAGTTAAAATTTTTGAAAAAATCAGCCCACTTCACTTAAAACGGTAGTGGTTTTTTGCGTGCGTTCGATTAAAGTTGAGAAAATGGATGTTTTAAGTATCCGAAATGATTTCGGAAATATTTTTAATACAATTAACCTTTCTGTGCTGTGGAGGTAAATATGATCAATTGCAGCAGATTTATTTTTTTTTTGCCAAAATTTGTACAGCCAAAATATTATATATAGATTTGATTTAGTTATCATCCAACAAACCCTCTTTCTAGCAGCATTACTTTTTTTTCGCGATGTCACCAAAGCAAAAGGTACCTATTATTTTGTGTTTTTTTCTTGTAAGCGAGAGTGTAATGTGTATAAATTGTTTTGTGCATCTTCATAGCATAATGAGGTACTCGTAATGCAGACATTTTTGAAACTTAAGTTCCTTTAATTTTATGAAACAAAACTTATAATTATAATAAAAAAAAAATAATAAAACATAACAACGCTTGCTAGCTAGTGCTTGCTAGTTCCAATTAAAAAATCTTTACTTACTTAAGAACTAATTTTTTGTATAATATTGGCTTTAAAATTATTTGAAAAAACACGTAATAGGATTAGAAAATGCGTAATGCTTCTATTAAAAAATACTTTTGTATTAATAAATATTTAATGAAATATTTTTTAAAATGCATTGGTAATTTTGAACCCCGTAGTATAAAATTGATATAAGAAAACAATTTAATATACTATGAACGTCAATTTTGGTATTGCGACTACTTTTTTTATGCATTTGGGCCTTCTAAAACTGAATACTGACTTTTTACAAAAGCCATTGTGTCGACTTAAGAATCTTGTTTAAGTATTTTGTAGTCATTTCACCGCCTCAAATCAAATCGATTATTTTTTATCCAAAATGTACTATATAGGAAAAAAGCTAAAAATTACATTAAACTATTTTTGTTTTTTCATATTAAAGTTAAAATTTTTATTGAAAAAATCGAAAAATTTTCATTAATGTAATGCATTTTTTTATGAAATTATGAAAAAGCCATAAAAAAATTTAATGAAAAAATTAACAATTTTAATGAAATTTCATTCAATTAATGAAATTTTTCAGTTAACCAATGAATATTTTTAATGAAATCGATTCATTAATACTTACTTATAACAGTGTAAAGTAGTTTTTGAAATATTTTTTAATTTTTAATTTAAATTTTTATGTAATTTAACCATATCTCGATTTAGAATCAATCTATTTTGGTCAGTCCGATTGCAAAACAAATAAGATTAAGCTCCAAATACATTATATTATAAAAATCTTGAAAATATAAATAATATTTTAAATAAAAAAAAATATTTTAAAATATAAAAATTTTTTTGAATTTAAAGTTATAAAAAGTCCGAATTGGTTCCAAGCCAAAAACTGAAGCAGTCCGTATAAAAGAGGCAGAAACTAATATAGTCTGATTTAAATATTAATAGTGTTTATAATGTTTAGAGAAAAACGTTTATTCTTCTTCTTAACTTCAACATTTCTAAACGTATTTTTATATTTAATAAATTTTTCTGTTACTCCAACTACTATTTCTGAGTATATTTAAAAATACAAAATTTAATTTTTTGCAAATTTAATTATCCTTTTCATATACATATAACATTATGTTTAACAGAATCTTGTTGAACATCAACATTAAATTTATGCCATTTAAAAAAACATTTGAATAATTTTTGCTTTAAATTATTTGCAAACAAATGTTTTGATTTCACTCTGCTCATGGTGCAAAAAGATATTAATATTCCTTTTAAGTTTTCTGTGTCTAGCCGGTCAATATAAATGGCTGTGAATAGAAGTTATTTTTATTGACTTCGTTTATAAGAATTTATAAAGAAATCACATACAATATATTGTACACAAAAAATTCCGTAAAGTAAGAAAAAAATTAATTGAGTCAGCAAAATTTTTGCTGGGAAGATTCTTGCAGAAAAATTGCAAAAATATTTTTGCTGAACATCAGTGAGCTGATTTTTTGTAAAAAATTAGTAAATGCAGCAACATTTAAAAAAAATTATTTATTTATTTTTACTTTACTTAATTTATTTTGCTGAAATGTAAACCTATTTTCTTATAATTGTTTTAAATATGTATATAAATATTGGGACTTCCACATCGTAAACATAATGCAATTAAAAAAAATTTTGAAATAAACAAAATATTATACTAATATCAGTATGAAGAGAATATAGTAATTCTGAATTACTTCATGCAGGCACGTAGCTAGGCATTTGTGTTTTTTTTTTGGGTATTGATGTATTTTTTATCTTTTTTAATTTTCTTTATGTCATTTTCTGTAACGGATGTGAAACTAATAACAAACTTATTTCAAATTATAGAACTATTTATTTTTAAACATGAAAATATACAAATTTTAATCAAGCTTTTTTTGTTATAGATTTTTTTAGCTCATTTTCAAATAGTTATTATTGTAGTTTGTAAATAAAAACCTTAGCATATTTTAGCTCTTTTCTTAAAAGAAATAAACCAATGTGAACTTTAAGTAAAACAATTTCCTATTATACGAGGGCGGATCACTAAGTCCGTGAATTTTTGAACTTCCCTCGTAGTTATAGGAAATGCAACACTGCTCCCATCAAGTACCACCTGTTAACAGACTACTGTGAAATTCTGAGCAAGTTCCGTCATTTACTTTGCGTTTAACAGCTGTTCAAAACGGCGGTATGAAACAACACCCCAATGAAATAAAGCCCCAAACTAAAAATGAAATAACGCCCCAATTTTTGGGGCTTTATTTCATTATGAAACAATACCCCAAAAAAAAATGAAATAAACCCCCAACCAAATGAAACGACACCCCAAAACAAAATGAAGTAATTTTTGGGGATTTATTTCGTAATGCAGTAAAGCCCCATTTTGAAAATGAAATAAGGCCTCAATAAAAAAAAAACAAAATTATATATACTTTGAAATATTTCTTTGTTTCTAATTAATACAAAGTAAAAAGGCTGGAAAAAAAATTGCGCTGTTTTTTTTTAGCCTTTTTAAAATAAAAAGATTACTAATATTTAGTATATCAATACAGTTTTTTTAATATTTTTTAGTAGTATATCACAAAATAAAACTAAATTTATAAATCGTATAATCGCACGCAGAAAAAACTTTATTTCGCGAAGCCGCCTGCCGCGTTCTACGGAGGAAAAAACCCCCAAGAGCGGCCGAAGGCCGCCACACAGTAAAACTTGTTTTTACTAATTACTTGATGTCTTAAAAATATAAGATTTCAACGGATTCGACATCTGATTTGAAAAACAAGTTCTTCTGGGTGGCGGCCTTCGGCCGGTCTTAGGGGTGAAATGAAAATACACCCCAATGAAATAACACCCCAAAAATATTATTTGGGGGTCCCAAAAAAAAAAATGAAATAAAGTCCCAAAAAATGAAATAACACCCCAATTTTTTTTATCGAAATTTTTGGGCCCTTACTTCATTTTCGGTTTGGGGCCTTATTTCATTGGGGTCTTGTTTCATACCGCCGTTCAAAACATATAACCTCGTTGATTTTTTTTTTAATGGAAGAAAGTGAACTTCGAGTGCTCATTAAACATAACTTTTTTGCGAAAAAAAACCGTCAATCAAACCAAGAAAAAATCTCGATAAATACTATGGGAACTCTGCAAAATCGATTTCAATGCTAAAAAAGTGGTTTCCTGACTTTCGTTGTGGTCGCACAAGTACAAATGACGCTGAACGTGCGTGAGATTGTTGGTACCATAGGCGTTTCATATGGTAGTGTGGTTTCGATTTTAAATGATCAGTTGGGTTTAAGAAAGCTGTATGCAAGATGGGTGCCGCGTTTGCTCATAATTGACCATAAACGTAATCCTGGCCAATAGGGTGATGACAACAGTTTTTTGTAATGCACGAGGGAGAATCCACATCGATTACCTTCAAAAGGGAAAAACAATAAACGGCGAATATTATGCCAACTTATTGGACCGATTTAACGAGGATTTAAAAAAAATACGAGCCCATATGGCCAAGAAATGCCTATTTTATGGACCTCGAAAAATCCTATTTTTTTGGAAGGGATACAAAAATTGGAGAAACGTTGGACTAAGTGTATTGAGCTAAAAGGAGATTATGTTGAAAAATAATTTTTTTTTTTTGCAAAAAAAAATTGTGTTTCATTCAAAAAGTCACGGACTTATTGATCCGCCCTCGTACCTTTGTTTGACCAAGAAACGGAGAAACAAATTATAAACGGTTGAAAAGAATTAATTCTTTAATTTACTTTTTTAACTGAATTAGATTAAACTCAAATTTCATTCCGTAAAAGCATTCTATAAAAGCTTTAAGTTATGTGAATGAATTCGTTTTATGAATGATTAAAAAATTTCTTAGTTCATTAAAAAAGGGTAAGTGATGAAAGATTTGTTTTTATTTATTTAGCCAACTGATAAACAAAATTTGTTATCATATAATTAAAATATATTAAATGAATAATACTAAAATTTTTTCATTCAATGAGTAAAATGTTAAAAGAACATAATATAAGAATCAATAAAGTAAGGAAATCACTCAGCAACACCAATTAAAGCTTTGGGAATGTAGCTAACAAATTAATTCTAACGGAAAGAATTACCGGATATATATTCTTTTCTTTAAATTCTAAATTAAATGTTTGTGAATTAAGCTCAAATTGAATTAGTTTTTTCAAAGCTCTGCAAATTATATTATAAACTCATGCTATTTAACGGTTAGTTTTTTTTTTAAATTTAAAGGATTATTTTAAAATTTAATTAATGTTCTGTCTTCGAGTTTTTTTAAGAGCTTTAACACAGCTAATAAAGTTTCATTGTAACAGCCAAATATTTTGCCAATCGAATGACTTGCTTAAAGACACCTTTATATTTGTTTTTGCAACAGGAACTCGTTTAGCACAATAGACTTTCGGTTGAAAGAGTATATTTAAATTTGTTACCTTGTGTATTAAGAACATCCCGGAGTTTTATTATTGATACTTCAATTTGCAATAAAATTGTTTAATCATAAAATATTAACATCACAGAAAAACCTCAGTAATAAGTTGGTACCGCGGAAAATGTAACCTGGTAATAAGTTAAACTACTTACCCTTCCATTACTTCGTACCTGTTGGTATTAATGACTGCCCATTGGTAATACCAAACTCACATGTTTAAATGTTTTTACGGTGTACTTCTTAGTTCGTTTCTACATAAAATACAAATTAAAATTAAATTTTGACTACAAATTTGACAATTTTAAATATTTTATCTAAAATTAAAGACTTAAACAAAAAGTTTTAAATAACTCTTTACATGTAAGTAAGGAGTAGCATGTTACCTAGGTAAGTACTATCCATGTAGAAAAATATGATCGTTAAAGCATTTTAAAAGTACTAAAAGAGATGGTACAACGTTTTCAAAACATTTCCATTTCCAGGTTTAAAGCGTTTTGCAAACGACCTAAATGATAACCATGTTTTACGGTGTGAGGATAGCATTTTACACCGTCCTCAAAGCGTTTCCGAAACAAACTTTTAAATGTTTTTTTAACTACCAAAAAAAAAAACGTTCGTATATCATTCTTGTTTACAAGTTAAGGGCGTTGTTAACCGTGTGATATTTTATAACGTTAGAAAAACAAATTTTAAGGTAATTTGCCACAGTTTTCAATAGATTTGTGATAATAGTTTTTAAGAAATATTTGATATTGGATTAGAATGGATCTAAATATAACACAGGATAAATGTTTTTTTGTTTTTGATATTGAAAAACTAATTAATTGTTTTAATAAACTTTTAACTTTCAAAATTTTAATTTGGCAAATCCTACTCATTTCTTAGTTAATATTGTTGCATATCAATTAAAATTGTTGAGTAACTAAAGAAATTAAACATTTAGACCTGCTTACTTATCTCAAAATTAAGGGCTTAACCATAGTTATGAATGCCAAATTTATATGGAAATATCTAAGTTAAACTCTGGTTATATTTGGAAGAGCTACTTGTCCTTAAAGTGAAAAGGTATAAAAAATCACCGATGAAGTTGCTCATTTACGTTTTAAATTTAGAAGACAAAATTTTTAAATTAACTTTTTTAATTAAGAATTAAAAGTTTAATTCAAAAATTTAAGTTCTGAATTTGGAAATCTCAATCCAATTAATTGAAATATTGCTTTTTCCAAACTAATGTTTTCCGCGCCTTTTTTAGTTATGAGATTATTTTGCAAATTAAGAAGTGCTGGGAAAGTACTTTTTGAACACTTTTAAAACACGTTAAATAAATGTTTTGACAGCGTTTTTCAAATAATCAGATTTATATCTTGCAAAAGAAGTACACTCAGAGAACTTCTGCTTTAAAAATATGTAGTTGTTTGAGTTGTAATACAGTTTCTTTATTTTTAATATAAATGTCAGTCATTTGTAGAACAAATAAAATTTTTTACTAACCTTTTAGTTCATTTAAAAAAACAACCCACATCAAATGACTATTTTATGATTTTACATTCATTTTTTACAGTTGATTCTTGTTATTTAAAAAAATAAATGTTTGTTTATTTTTTACTACCATGTAGTTCATTTTTACTGCAATTGTTAGTCATTTTTTGAACATTAAAGAACAAATGACAATGTTTTTTGATTTACTGCAATGTAAGACGTCCTTTCTTTAAATGAAATTTTATTTGTTTTCAACTACATTTGCAGTGGTCTTTACCTACATAGTATTCTAAGTGTACTGCTAAAGTACTTTTAACAAGAGTTAGAAAAAAGTGAGAAAAACATTGCTTTAATGTTTTTAAAGTTCTTTTATTTTATAAACCGTTGTAAATTTTATATGAAAAGTACTCCCAAAGTCCTTTTTGTGAACGTTCAAAAAGCTATACAAAATAATACTTTAGTATAGTTTTTATACTATACTATTGACAACTAACGCTCTGAAAATGATTTTATTTTGGTACCTTCAAAATCAAATGCTTTGATAGCGCTTTCCTTTTTGTTCCATTTCTAATTTCTACCTAGGTAGTTACCTCGATGTACATGTCCTTGATCGACATGCAATCCTTATTACAAACATTTTATTTTTAAGCCCAAAACTTATAACATAATTCATGTATACAATTTTTTGTTATTTTTAAATTTTAATTTAACACCCAATATAAAAATAAAAATTACCAAAAAATTAGCTTTGTAAAAATGGATACGCCCTTGTTATAATAATAGGATTTGTAGTAGAAAATTAACCAGCTACCGACCTTAATTTCTTATTCCCAAGCTTATTACCAGGTAATAGAAAGTTTTGCTGGTATGACATAGAATAAAAACCCTTATTTGCAACAAGCAAAAGGAAATATAAAAAATTACCTAAGATGTGTTGTTTTTCGCTTTAGTCTGTCTAGCTGAACGTATATTTGTTTGCAATTAGAAACATTTAGCTACCAAATAATTTAATTTAATCTTTACTAAATTTAAATATTTTGTCTTTAATTTATTTCATAGACAATTGCTTTGACAAGTCTTTGACAACACAAAACATTTTTTTTTAATCCACAATGTAAGGATTGCTCATGAAGTAACTAGTGAATACATTTTTTTTTGTAAATTCTTACTTAATCATGTTAGCATTGAAAAATGTAATGAATGATTATGTCCAAATATTTTCGATATTGCATAATTATTTTGCTTTAAAATGGATATAAAGGAAAAATTGCTATGAACAAATAATTGAAATTTTTAATAAAAATTTGAATCAAAAGAGAGACGAAAATCGAACAAATTGTCAATTGCTCAGGCCAGTGGAGAGGTATTGGGCATAGGTAACAAGGGGTCTGAAGAGTATAATATAAGTCGTCGACGAAGTCAAAAATTCTAATGAAGCCAGAAGATCTCTTAAAATATCATTACTACCTATATTCCTTGTTTAAAAATGACCTTCAGTTCAAAAGTTATTGCGACTTATGCGTGCACTAGTTGTTTGTGTTGGCGTGTTGGTTTATATATGAAAACCATATACAAAATCTTCCATTGTTGACTTTTTTCTATGTCTTACAAGAGCTGTACTCCTTAGTATCATTTTAATCGTCTCTACTACATCTTGACATAAAGCGACATCTAGTTCAATCTGCGTATATCTTTCAATCTGGTTGTTGTACACACTATTATTGGACCTTGCACATAACAAACAAGTTTTCAATTTATTTTTTGATCAATGGTGATAATCTTTTACTTCGAGCTCATATATATATTAGTTCGCATGTAGTGAGTAAAATAGTTTATATGAATGTTTGATGTTTGGCATGGGATTGTTACCTCTTTCAAAACGTATTCTGATGAGGGAACCTAGAAAATTCCCGAAATAGATCTATCAACAAATTCCTGAAAGGGTCAATTAATAAATTTTAAAACAAGAAACTCCATAGATTATTTGTAAGGACAATTTCATAATAATATAGTGTATGACCTCGAACTGGAATAATTTTCATTTTCATTGCACAATTAAAGTTACGACCATAATTTTTATGTTTTAATAAAAATTATATCAAACTTGTTCAAAATGTGAAAATTTAAAAAAAAATATATATATATATTTCTAATAAAAATGCAATTTGAAACTAATATTTTAATATATTTTAATAATTTAGTATAGAATTAAAAAAAATTCCAAATAATGGCGAAAACGATAAAGTCTTTCCGGTATAATAATTTGATTTTAAAATTGAATCCACGATTTACCTACTGAAAACAAACAAATTGGTAAAAAAAAATGTTTTTCTTTTTTTTTTTTTTTTTGCAATCTTTGTTTTTACGAAAATATAAAAATTTAAGAGAAAAATATTTCTAATGAATATGCAATTGACAACAGTTTTAAAAAAATGTGTGATATAATTAATTGATTTTAAAATTTAATCCACGATTTACATTCTACAAACAAACAAATTGATAAAAAAAATTTTGTATTTTTTTTTTTATTTGCAGTTTTGTTTATTAAATATTTTTTCAATTATACTTTCAGTATAAATTATCACAATTTAATTACTGTTACAAGTCTTTAACTTACTGTAATGTGTTTTACATTACACACAATCACAATGTTAATTTATTCTTTTAACCTATTTTCTTATTTTTCATTAAATTACATTATTATAAATTTATCAGAAAACAAAATGCGGAATTAAGAAAAAATTGTTATATAAAATTCTTTTGATGTCTTGTCCCTTTTAAAATATAAATTACAAAAGTTGTTTACAGCTTTCGTCCATCCATTCATTTAAGATTATAAAGTGTATTTAAACGAAAATTATAACTTTGAATTAATCTTAGTATTGAAAGAAATTATAATAAAATTAATTTTTTTTTGGTTTGCAAATATAAAAAATATTGTAGAATTAAAGGAAAGCACATTAAGCAATATATATATATTAAATACAAGAAAAAAGAATAATTTCATTATATCATATATATGTATATATGTGTGACTCTTTACCTTTGATTTTTTGTATATCTACTCAATCATTTGCAAACTCACTATGGAACAAAATGAGGGTTGTGGTCTTGGGGGTGAATGATTCTTATACTGAACGATTCTGTTAGGTTACACTTAAAATGCTATGTAGGTAAAGACCACTGCAAATGTAGTTAAAAACAAATAAAAGTTTACTTAAAAAAGGGACGACTTCCATTTCAGTAAATTTAACTAATATTGTCATTTGTAGTAAAAATGAACTACAGTTGTTAAATATAAAGAAAAGTTTTTTTTTATTTTTTAAATAATTTAAAAACTAATGCAAAAATGAGTGTAAAATTACTATTATTTGATGTGGTTCGTTTTTTTTTAATGAATGAACTACAAGGTTAGTAAAACATTTAATTTGTTCTACAAATGACTGACATTTACATTAAAAATAAAGAAACTGCGTTACACCCCCAAACAGCTCCAAATTTTTAAAGCAGAAGTTCCCCGAGTGTATATTTTTAAATATAAAATTAAAAAAATTATTTAAAATGTTTGCTTTATTCTACATGTGCACACGCTGATGTAGTCATAAAATAAATGTATTACTCACCAGTAAACCTGAAATAAAATAAAAAATATCGTTATAAATGCCTCTTTAAAGGGGATCCGCATATGAGTCATGTGAAACTATCGTCTCGCTGAAGAAAAAAATATATGAAATCAATCCGTAAAAAATACATCTACACTTAGAATACTATGTAAGTAAAGAACACTGTAAATGTAGTTAAAAACAAATGAAATTTCACTTAAAGAAGGGACGACTTCCATTTCAGTAAATTTAACTAACATTGTCATTTGTTTTTTAATGTTCAAAAAATTACTAACAATTGTAGTAAAAATGAACCACATGTAAGTAAAAAATAAAAAAACATTTATTTTTTAATAACAAAAAACTAGGGTTAAAAATTAATGTAAAATCATTAAACAGTCATTTGGTGTGGTTTGTTTTTTTTAAATGAACTACAAGGTTAGTAAAAAATTTTATTTGTTCTAGAAATGACTGACATTTATATTAAAAGCAAATACACTGTATTACAACCCAAACAACTACATATTTTAAAAGCAGAAGTTGCCTGAGTGTAGTACTTTAGATAAATTTTACTAATGTGAGTCATTTATACTACAACCAAAACAGTAATTTTTAATATTTAGAAAAATCAAAACACTTTATTTTTAGTGCCATTGTCAGAAATTCAAATCAAGGTATTGGCAAAGTATTGATTTATAACTCTATCCCTAGCTTGGCAATATGTGCTTTGTCAGTACTTAATTAATAAAATTTACACTGTAAAAAATATAAAGTACTGGCAATGCCCTGAATTAAAACACTTTTACATGAAAACGTCAAAAAACATTTAATTTCGAGCTATGTAATTATCCTTAAAAAAGTATTAATATATAATAACTGATGCTTGAAAATCACCTGTGACCCAAAATATGGTTGATGTTAAAAATATTTACTAATCTCACAATATGTTTCCATAAATACTACTGAATATACACATTAAGTTAATTTAAAATCAGTTAAAAAATGACTATTTATTTACTTTTCATTTAAAACATTTGTATTTTTTAGTTTATTTTCAACTGTTAAAAAATTAATTGACAAAATAAGGTTTTCGTTTCAATAGATTTTTTATATAACAACTTTTTGTTTTAAATAGCAAATTTGAACTGAATATTTTAACTAATAACGAAAGTCAAATTTTTTTATTTATTTTATTTATTGTGTAGCAGACTGAAAAGTTGGAAAATATATTTTTTTGGTGATCTAACTTCATTCACAATTGAAATAACTTTACGGATTAACTTTTTCAATAATTGTTGAAATTTTATGGAAAAGACCTTGTGAGTGTACAGTTTGTTAAAAAAATTTTAAAATAGTGTTTTTTAGCTTGTGAAAAATATTTTTTAAATCAATTTTTTTTTATTGCCCAGCATTTCCAATTTACTTTTAAAAAACTTAATGCCAGAGCATAAAGGTTAGCCAGCTTTCATAATTTATTTACGTTTTAAGCTATCAAATGTTATTAAAAAAGGATTTGCCAACCAACGTCCGGTGTTTTCGTTTTGGTGTTGGCAAAGCACTTAAATTCTTAGAAATTTAACACTCTGCCAAGGCTGATACCAGCGTCGCAATTGCGTTGCCAGCAATTGACGTTCCTATTTTTCTGACTGTGCATTTGCATTTACTTGTCCAATTCCATACAAATTTTTAACAAAAACCTAGAGATTTTAAAAACCTACTAGTTTTTTGTTGTAGCATACATTATTTTTGAACAAAAATTAATATTAGAAAGTGTTTTGCAACCGTCAGATAATGACAATCGTAATTAATTTTTATATTAATTACTGTAGAATATTACTTTAGTTAAGGCCTCATTAGTTGTTACTTCCTGTTGCCCTTCTGTGTCGTTCTGTTTCTGTAGGTAATATTTTGTAATTCCTTTTTCTGTGAAAGGAATCAGCTGTTTTACCAAGTAAAAGAAAATCCAAACAAAAACATTCAAATCAGGGATGATAAATGCGATTTTAAAATAGTACCAACCTGCATATAACATAGTACTTTTTCGGCATCCAAAGTATAAAAAAAAAAATTTAGATATAAATTAACAAACAACAAGTGCATGCATAAATTTGGTTTTACCAATTTTTATCTTTGTACCCTCCAAAATGAACAACAAAACTATATTAAAAAAAATATGTTAAGAGGTGGAAAAAAAATTTTGAGGTGAAAAACTTTTTTGGATGTAAAAAAATAAATTGTGTGGTTGAAAACCATTCTTGTGATAAAACTATTTTTGAGGTAAAAAAAAAAAATTTTGTGGAGAAAAAAGAATTTGCGGTGAATTTTAAATATTATTCACCTCTTAGCGTCTGGTGGAAAAATATGACGTTATATTTATACACCAGACACTACAATGAATGCGAATAATATACAGTCCATTATACACCAATTTGTATGGAAAATTTAGAGGTACATTCACATTGCCACTCATTACTTTTGAACCGCTGGACCGATTTTGCTCATTTTCAATACCAAACTTTTCGGAAAAATGTACATAAAGCTATGTAAAAATGAGCAGTGCGTACTAAGAAAATTAGCCCATATTAATATAAGAAATTATTAAAAATTTGGGATTTTTTCTTAAATTCACAAAAGTTTTAATATTTTTTGAATGTGCTATTAATATCTTGCTGTATTGAATTACGTTTCTCACAGTTTTTTGCGAATTTAATCCTTGTGATTGGTTGCAAACAAATTTGTTCGTGAACTCATTCGATTATAAAAACACGCTGCTAATAGTCAATTTCACGTTTTTATAAGATTTTTATTATTTACTTTTTTGAAAATCAAAATTAGTTAATAATTATAACCCTTAGTGATTGAATTGAATTGAATTGGTTTAATCGATTACTAAAACTCTAATATAATCATCTGTAATCCGTCGCACTCAGTGAATTCATGTGATTGAATTCACAGCGTTTGGTTCCAAAATAATTGATTGTTCATATGGGACTGCAAATCAAATTAATAATTATTGAATTTTAAAGGCACCAAGAAATTCATACATAGAAAAATTTGTACATCTGAGGTTCAAATAGTACCATAAAAAGTACTAACGTACCAACTTTATCATCCCTGATTCAAATATTGAGAAAAAGATTTCACAACAAACCAATACATACGCACTTTAGGCTGTCACTTAACGTTGAATTCTATTTTCAATAGAATTGTCCGGAACAGAACAGAACGAAAAAGTGAAAACTAACCACACATACAGACTTTCAATTGAACAGAAACAAAACAACTGATTCGTAACGAAACAGAACGTACAAACTAATTCTGCCTTTAGTCTCTTTACAGGAAGAAGAAGAAGAAAACATTTTTATTGAAAAATTTTACGGACACAAGGGATACACCAGACTGCCGCAGTTTCGTCCCCTCCTGGGACTCGTCAGTGGTTAATTTATGTGTCAATTGAACAAAGTATTTTATATTGTTAATTTGCTCTATATGAAAAACTTTTTATTTTTTGGTGTCGTACTGGGATTTGAACTCACTGCCTTAGTTCAAATCCCCGTAAATGGGTCGTACTGGGATTTGAACTCACTGCCTTAGCATCAAGCTATGCATCGTAATCTCACCTCTTAAGAAACTTGCTTAACGGCGACTCAATCTCTAACCTACACTTGGTATCCAACTATTGTATGTGAATAAAGCGCATCATAAAACGTGATAATTACTTGTGAAAAAGAGATAGGATTAAGAAGAAAAAGCATTCTAGTTGAGAAATGAATTGTGCATTGGTATTAGTTAATTCTGTCTCTTCTGATCGAAACAATACTTGTGTGTACGTAGTGTGACCAAACTCCACTTTAGCCACAGTCATCGCTGTGTCGACCGTGGCTCAACTCGTTAAGAGGTGAGATTACGATGCATAGCTTGATGCTAAGGCAGTGAGTTCAAATCCCAGTACGACACAAAAAAATAAAAAGTTTTTCATATAGAGCAAATTGACAATATAAAATGCTTTGTTCAATTGACACATAAATTAACCACTGACGAGTCCCAGGAGGGGGACGAAACTGCGGCAGTCTGGTATATCCTTGTGTCCGTAAAATTTTTCAATAAAAATGTTTTCTTCTTCTTCTTCCTATAAAGAGACTAACTAAAATAAAAAAAATAATATTATTGCAATTTTTAATTTGTATGTATTGAACAATTTTCAAAACAGTTAAAACTTAACATTACAAAAAACTGATTTATTTAAGATAATCATTGTCATCATATAGGCCAATAAGTTTACTGGCAACATTTTCTAAAATATTTGAAAAATATTTCTAAGAAGACCTCAGCCAGTTCTAGAAAAACATAGTATCATTCCAGACCACCAGTTTTTCAGAAATTATCTTACCGATCGATGCTTTAACGTCAAAATTGAAGATGAAATGTCTAATAAATTCAATGCTGGCATTCCACAAGGTAGCGTACTCGGTCCAGTTTTATACACAATTTATACAGCTGATATGCCAACAACTCCAAACCACGATAGCAACTTATGCGGACGATACGGCTATTGTTGCCACCAGTGACTCAGAAACAGAAGCATCTTCCTTTGTTCAAAATGAACTCAATTTGCTAGAAAAATGGCTTTTAAAATGGAATATCAAAGTGAACTCTGAAAAATCAACCCATACTACATGTACATTAAAGCGGAACGATTGCCCTGCTGTTACCTTTTATCAAGAGGAAATACCTAAAAACTGAAATGCAAGAAACTTTATTGGCTATTTGGACCAAAATCCCAACTCAACTTAAACAATAAATTACGTATCTACAAAGCTATACTTAAACCAGTTTGGACCTACGCTATACAAATCTGGGGTACTGCGAGCAAATCCAATACCGACATCTTTGAAAGGTTCCAATCAAAAACGCTTAGGTTAATTACTAATGCATCCTGGTTTATAACTAATAAACATATCCGTCTCGATCCAAAGATACCAACGGTTAGACAAGAAATTCAAACGTATAGTGAAAAATATTTAGAAATTCAAACGTATAGTGAAAAATCCTTTGGCTATATCCCTTGATGAAAGCAATGAAACAAGGCGATTAAAACGAGCTCATATACTAAACTTGCCCTTCGGAAACTGATTATGAACTTGTTAATATTAAAAATGATTTAAATAATTGTTGTACAAACATATTTAACTTCTTAGATATTATTATTTTCTTATCACCTTCTGCAATTATTTAATTAAAATTCATAAATAAGTATTATTAAAAATTCATTATTTATTTATTTATTTATTTCAGTCTACAGATTTAAACCTTACAGACTATTTAAAAGAAAAACTATTTCATATTATTCTACAGTTCATTAAGATGGCGAATTATATCACGTTTAACAGCATCCATACTTTTATTGAAGTCTACTACAAAATATAGTTGATTAAACTCATCGCAAATTCTTCGAAAAGGTTCAGCGTTGGCGTAATTTGTTCGAAAAGCAGATAGACGTAAAGGTTGAATAAACTGGAATATGTAAATTAACTTTGCTCAAAAGATATTCGGAATCCATAGCACCGTTTATCAATTTTAGGAGAAATGTTACATTGAGCATTTGTCGTCTGCTTTTAAGAGTAGGTAGTTTTATAAGTGCAAGCCGACTAGTATAGGAAGGCAAATTATTATAATCCCATCCGAGACCACGTAGACAAAATAACAAAAATTGTTTTTGCACAGATTCAAGAGATTGAGTACGAGTTTTACAAGAAGGATCCCAAATAATTGATCCATATTCTAGAATAGGTCTGACTAATGTTGTAAAAAGCTGCTTAGTAGTGTAAGGATCGGACTGATAGTTTATTGTATAAAGTTATGTGGTTTAATGGAATCACATAACACCTGTTAATTAATATCATGTTAACAAATTTGCTTATTGTCCTTGGACAGATTGTAAATAAAGAGCAATTGAAAAAAAAAAAATTAAGATAATCAGTAAAATAATAAATTTTTCAGATGTATTTTTTATATATTTGAAAATTTAGTTTGCATCACAAATGCAGTTTTTGGATAAAAACATAATATTATATAGAATGTATTGTGAATTTGAAAGTGTTTTAAAACCTGTTTAAAATATAAAAATCACAAATTATATAAACAACTAAATTTTGTATTTGGAAATAATATATAAGATAGTTAAAAAAAATCACTAAAAATCGGGTTCGAATTTTATATAAAAGATTATAAAGTGTCCATGTTTAAAAAATGTTAGAATGTATTATTGCATGAGTGTGATTTTTGTGTGTATTATTGCATGAGTGTGAAAGAGGACAACCATATGAATAGAATGATTTTTGAGTCAGAGAAATGCTATAACAACTTTCACATTATGTATATGGAGATTTGATAATAGGCTCCATATATGCTCGGTCAATTCGTATTCGATTTACAAGGAATTCATTATAATTGATTCTTGTGATCGAGAGAGTATTAAAATTATTAAAATACACTCAGGGAACTTCTGCTTTAAAAACATGTAGTTGTAATACAGTTTCTTTATTTTTAATGTAAATGTAAGTTATTTGAAGAACAAATTAATTTTTTACTATTTTCGTAGTTCATTTAAAAAAACAAACCACATCAAATGATTGTTTTATGATTTTATATTCATTTTTACAGTAGTGTTTTGTTATTTAAAAAAAAATGTTTGTTTATTTTTTACTACCATGTGGTTCATTTTTACTACAATTGTTAGTCATTTTTTGAACATTAAAAAACAAATGACAATGTAAGTTAATTTTAATGAAATGTAAGTCGTCCTTTCTTTAAATGAAATTTCATGTGTTTTTGACTACAATTGCTGTCATCTTTACCTACAGAATATCCTAAGTGTATCTGTCATTGATATCCGATACTTTAAAATGCTTTGAGGGCAAAAAATCCAGAAAATAATTTATTTTTCATTCATAAAATACGAAATAAATAAAGAAAAACCAATAAAAACTGTAAAAAAATATTTTTTTTTATATAAATAGATCATTATTAGACTTCAAAGTTTAGTAACGTCATGATTCTTGTTAGGAAAAGAACCTAGCAACGTGTTTCATTGCACAGAAGACAAGAATGAAGCAAAATTGATGATTAATAGGTTTTTTGTTAAAGCTCTGCCTATTCTGGAGGCTTTAGATTTTCTAAAACTTCAGGTTCTTATGAAAGCCTGTTGTAAATAAATAAAAATAATACCGATATATATAAAACAAAAACCAAAAAAACTATAACAAATATTACTTGAGCTAGAGTAAAACTGACATTTTTTTTATATTAATAGAATTGTGAAAAAACCTTAGCCACATGTTTGATTGCTAAGAAGGCAATAATGGAGCAACTGTTGTGATATAATTTGCAATTTTTTATTTTTGTTTTTTTGTAAATATACGGATGTTGGAAGCTTGTTTTAAATAAATAAAAATAAAGAAAACATTCATACTTATTTTGGGAACACTGCACGTATGAGTAATATCTGTCATATATTTATTACTCATAAGTACAGTGCATGCACTATAAACCATTTAGTGATACTAATGTTATTCTGTATAGTGGAAAACAGTAGCAAACATGATTTCTTAGAAAAAAATTTTAATTTTAAAATAAAATGGGGATTGCATTTTAAAGAATTTCGTCGATATTTTGAGAAAATTAAATACAATCACAAATAGAACGCGATATTACTACTAACGATCTTTTTAATGTCGATTTGGTTTGAATCACTATACACATTCTGCATAGATGTTGTCCAGCTGATTCCAAATCTGTTTTCTAAATTTTTACATCACGTCTCAATTTTAAGAAAACAACTTTTAAAAACTCGAAAGATATTATTTTTATCCAATTTTGAAGTTGTGAAGACACCAAATCCGAACGCCTTAAGCATTACGATTACAATGATATAATTTGATAATGACCCTGCGGCAAATGGACCAGACACTGGTATGGTCACGTGACGAGAACTTTGTGTGTATGAACGAGTCCTAGTTTCGGTTTTGTTATATGAAAGTGACCGGTACTTTTAACATGGGCTTGTCATAGGAGGTGACAATTGTTACCTGTGGAGCACTGTGTGACGTGGCTAATAACTTGACCAAGGTAACCTATCACCATACCGACTGAAATGAATCCGCTACGGGACAAGTTAGAAATAGGTCAAAGTATGACCATTTTAGGATTTATGTGATATGCTACAAAACCAGTGGGAAAAAATTATCACGTGACTGGTGTAGGTAACGTATCGTAAAACTGGAGAAAAATTGTTGAAGGAAAACTGGCGCAATGTGTTCTGTTATAGAGGTAGTTTGAGTGGAATAGTTTTGTAAATTACCACTGAACTGGCCTAAGGGGTACATGTCGCCGGGCATGCGAAAAGTAATTAGCAAGTAACCTGTCAGCGTGTGTCATATTATGTGCGGGTTGCTAAATAGCCCGTCCGGAACCAGTTACTGCACTTACTCAAAACAGCGTGTCATATCAGCTGTTTACAAAACCTTCAGGCACAATCAATTATAAAATTAGTTTATTTTGTCTATACCCAACACAAAACTATAACATTAAATAATGAATTAACAATTTAAATTTGGAAAAGTTCATAAACTAGACAAGAAGTCCGGATGTTCAAAATATAGATTTTTGCAAGTTTTTTCTTTACTTGCTAACATTGGTATTATCAAACAATTTCTACAAATTTTTATGTTCCTACACTTTTAAAAAGCCCTTCATGAACATTTTAATTTTGTATGCTGCATTATAATTCTAGTTCACAATTATATCTTTAAAAAAATAAGGAGCTGCAATAATTCAGCACAAATTTAATGTATAACTTATAAAGAAGACTAACAAAATATATGCTCAGTTTCAATTTTGTACCCAAAGAAATTCTTACAAATCGCCAATTACTTATACATAACAAACCGTTGCCAAAAATCTTGTAAAATCTCTTAACAAGATATTTCAAAACCAATATGCAGAAATTTTTCAATTTTAATTTATATTCTTGTAAAGTGTTTCAAGTTTTTGAAAAAGTTGTGCAAAAAATCATATTCTGGTGATATATTTCTGGTTTTTTGATTGCGATATTTTATGTGTAAAATCTCGATTCACTCGAAAAATCGACAGTTGGCACTCAAAAATTAACTTGCCAAACGAGTATTAAGATCGCGACGTTTGGCGAGATACCGCCACATCTATCAAACTTGGTCACTGTCTAAGTAGTTCCGTATTCAGTTATTTTAAACCAGTGAGGTGTTACGTCTTCATTCCTACTGTCACAAAGTCGGTACATAATAAATTCCTTCAGTGTTGTGTCCACTTGGTAGCAGTCAAGGTACTGCATCCGTTGGTACTAATTGCCATGTTTTCATCCACTGCTAGCGGTTTTGAACCAGTTCAGTGACCAGTAGCAACTTCATCTGCAACGACTTTAGTTGCTTCAGTACACTTTGATGTTATATTGCTTTTTCTCCAGTAACGTGATATATCTGGTACCAACCAGGGAATGTTTTATCACAATAACTATAGTCACGTGATTGGACATTTCACCCAAATTAACACTTTTTGGTACACCATAGTTTTGGTTTCACCAGTTGTCTAACGTGCTCCCCAACTTTTAAAATTTGTTTGTTTTTATAGAAAAAAATTGCATTTAAAAATAACTCCATAAAAAATACTAAATATTGCATTTTTATAAGTGGCCTATGACATGCATCCGACCTAGCTTAAATTTATTTTAGGGTCACGATATACACTTGGAACTTTCCTTTTTTTATGTCGGTCAAAAACGTATAAATTATTGCACCATCTTTATTTTAATTGTATTTTAAATATAAGCTATCAATAAAGTTGTACAAAATCATAATTTTTTTTTCTCAAATATGATATTGAATATTTATTCATTTTTTTGTAGAACGCACGAAAATTGTAAGGAAAACATTCAAACATCTTTTGAGAACACTGCACGTATGAGTAATACCTGTCTGGTATTTATTACTCATACGTACATTAATCATACCCAGTAAAATAGTAAAATCCAAATAACTGGCTGGAGAACAACTTATACTGTATTATAACGTGTTCTTATTTCTGTTCTGCAACTAGTTCTTTTTATATGGAGTTTGTCTTATTTGCAACAGGTTCTTTACATCCAAACAAAAACAAGTTCCTTGATTTTTACCAACAAAATTAGTATATTCAGCAAAAGTTTTGCTAACACTTAGTAGATTAGAAATAAAAAACCCTTGCTAATTTTTTGCTGAATTTTAGTAGACTGAAAAAAAAACGCAAAAAAATTATAATTTAGTTAATATATTTGCTGAAAATCATAAAACATATTTTTGTGATTCTTTTAAAAATAATTTACAATAATTACGAAATATAAAAATTTTCATTTTCCCACATTGACGGCATGAATTAATTTAATATCTGAAAATATATAGAAATAAATATATATAACATAACAACAATTTTCTTTCAACTACTTACATCAATGGTAGTCTAAATGATGCTTTCTTTTAAAGGACGCAACTGCCGAAGATAATTATAGAAACGAAACGAAAAAATAAACAAAAACAAACGAAACGTAAAAAAACAACCCTTTTTTTGCAATAAGAAAAAGGAACCATAAAAATCTACCTAAGATGTGTGTCTTTGTCTTTCGCTTTACTCTCTCTACATGTCTGTATATGTTTGTTTGTTTGCAATTTGACCACACTAGATTATAAATCTATAAACATTTAGTTTAGAAATACATATTAAATTTAAATATTTTATTTTGTCTTTTATTTAATTAAAAGACAATTATTTTCACAAGCCGGTGACAACGCAAAATTTAAGTTGTTTTAATCCTCAATTTTGCTTTATGTATGAAAAACAGATACAAAAGTCTTCCATGGTTGATTTTTTTATATGTCTTATTAGAGTTGTACTTTTTAGTATCATTTTCCTCTTCTCTACTACATCTTGACTTGACGCGACATCTGATTCATTCTGCGTATATCTTTCAATCTGGTTGTTGTCCACACTATTAATGTGCTTATCAGCACAATTTTTTTTTAGCAAAATTAATTAGTAAAACATTAGTATATTAGTAAAGCATTAGTATAAAACAGTTAAGTGCTGAATAAGTATAACAAAAATTTTAGCTGAAAACACGATTTTAGCAAAAAAATTTGCTAAAAAATAGTATACCTGATTTGAAAGACGTTTTACTAACTTTTGTACCACCATATTTTTTTGAGTGTAGGAACGATCTTTTTAATGTGTGGCGTAATGAATCATATTACACACAAAATTAGAAAATGTAGTCATAGTGCCTTCGCTGATGTTGAGCAGCCTTGCCAAGCTGATGTCGCACTATCTTAAAAATCTCCGTTGGATTTTTCACCTGGACTACGGGGATTTTCCCCCTTTCCTGTAATACTTAAATGATCATCCGAACGACTCTGCTGGTTCTGTTATAATGGATCGATCACTGCCTTGACAATGCGATTGGCTCTGTGTCAGTAGAGTTCTCATGAGCACAGTAGGGGGCAGTGAACTGGTGCGGATTCCAATTTCCTATATGTAATTTTTTATTATGCGGCTCGTAAATAGTGCAATATTATCCGTGATTAGCCCCTTGTGTGTTTCAAGTCTTGCTAGTATTCCCTCCCTAAAGGATTTTGCGATTTTTCCCTCCCTTAAGCCGCAGTTTTACGCAGCAGCACAAATTCGCCCTAATAGAGAATCGATCGAAGAATTCGAGAAGCATACTGCTGACATGGTTGGTCTAGACAGTGGTCCGACGAAATCAGTTACCCACTGTTATTCTGGTACTTTTGCTCACACACAGGACACACAGAACACTTGAAACAGTTGGGTTTTGCAGGGTGATCTGGTGTAACGATAGTAGTTGCGCTGCAAACACGGCTGCAGTTAAGAGAATATAAAGGGCAGCATTACAGAAATCATGACCAGTCGGCTACTGCAGAAAACCTGGGAACTTATCCGAACAGGGAGGTGAGCCGTGCGTGTGCGACGGCCTTAGATATCCTGCAGAGATTTTTAAGATTGTGCGACATCAGTTTGGCAAGGATTGTCAACATCAGCGAAGCCACTATGACTACATTTTCTGAATTTGTGATAGTGTATTGCTAAAGTACCTTGTCACTACTGGCAAGGTACTTTAGAAAAAATGATAACATGATTAGCTGGGGAAACTAAATTTCCAACGTTGGAAAAATGTTAGTAAAACCAAAATAAAATTCAAAAAAAAATCATGTATAGAGCAATTCCAAATGAAAGCGATCACCTTTTGGACGACCCCTCTCCGATTTTAAAATAAATAGTCTCAATCGATTGCCCAGCAAAAAATAATGTACCTACATATTTTTTTTTTTGTTTTATAGTGACTGGTTTAGTGGTGGTGTGCACCACTGTCATGTGACAAAATTGAAGAATTCTTCATAAGGGACCACCTTGTTCTCATTGTTTTTATATTTTTTATAATTGAATTATTTTTAATTATTTAACAAGAAAAATTAGGAAAATTTTATTTTTCAATTAAAGCCTGATTCAATACCTTTCCAACGAGCTATCACTTGTTGCGATCGCTTTAGTAGTTTTTTTTTTAAAAAACAACTTTCAATGAGGTCCCTTATGAAGAATTCTTCAATTTTGTCACATGTCATATGGAATTGCTCTATAGTGGCTGGTTTAGTGGTGGTGTGCACCACTGTCATGTGACAAAATTGAAGAATTCTTCATAAGGGACCTCATTGAAAGTTGTTTTAAAAAAATCGGTATTGAATCAGGCTTTAATTGCAAAAGAAAATTTTCCTAATTTTTCTTGTTAAATAATTAAAAATAATTCAATTATAAAAAATATAAAAACAATGAGAACAAGGTGGTCTCTTAAATGCTCTTCTCCTGTCCAAACAAGGAGTCGGGGCTATTTTTTTTATTGCTGATTCTTAAAGCAAAAATTATGAGGAATCCAAAAAAAATAAAATTAGCTGGAAAATTTAGGAGCTTCTGTGGAAAATCGGAAAATTTAATATTCATGGGAAAATTTAATTTTCATGGGAAAAAAGGTAAATTTCTGAGAAAAATTAGGAAAATTTTATTTTTCAATTAAAGCCTGATTCAATACCTTTCCAACGAGCTATCACTCGTTGCGATCGCTTTAGTAGTAGTTTTTTTTAAACAACTTTCAATGAGGTCCCTTATGAAGAATTCTTCAATTTTGTCACATGACAGTGGTGCACACCACCACTAAACCAGTCACTATAAAAAAAAAAAAATATATGTAGGTACATAATTTTTTTGCTGGGCAATCGAATGAGACTATTTATTTTAAAATCGGAGAGGGGTCGTCCAAAAATTTGCCAATTTTGATCGTTTTCATATGGAATTGCTCTATAATTTTTTGTTCTCGCCAGGATACGTGCATTGGCCACCAGATTGACAGCCGACTGCTCTAACCAATAAACTAATAAGACATATAATACTTGCTGGCTTAAAACCTAAGTAAATTATAACTTCTGAATAACAGTTGGCTGCACAAAAATGTCAGCACTGGCATAAGGTTTGATGAAAAAATGTGTCAACGTTTGGAAAACAAAAAAAGTTGGTCTTAAAAGAGATTTTCCAGAAAAAAAAAACAAATCAATTTTATATGAAAAAATATTAAAAAGTATAAAAAAATCACAAAAAAAAATGTTTTCCTGAAACCGGGCTCGAACTTGAAAATTACCAGTGGTTAGACTTTTGAGCCGTTGGTAATTTTTGAGTGGGAAAACTGGGAAAACAAATACTTTTTGCGAACGTTGGCCCAATGGTCTCAGCCAGTTCTTCGGTAATGTTGAAATTATAGTAATCACTGAAATTATAGTAAAACTAATACTGACAACGCGCTTTTTTAATGCACTGGTAAAGCGTTTTCAACAAGTGTTCTGCCAGTAGTTTATTTACTACTGGCAGTTTCTGATTGGGTTATTTTATAACGCAAAATAGAACAAAATGACAACAAATCGATCTCTGCACCTACTAATTAGTAATTATAAAACACCCATAAGCCTAGTAACAAATATGAGGTTGCCTAAGGTCAGAAATGTCATCTTGATTAAGCTTAAAAGTTTGGTTGACTTACCTTAATTCATAGCTAATTTAACTACAGCTGTCAAATAAAATTTAGGTCTGATATAATTTAAGTTAAAAAAATTTAGCAGAACGTGATTCTCAACTTCATTGACAATTCTGCAACCGAAAATTCAGGTACCATTTTGTATGAGCTGAATTTTTAACTGTTTGTACGTCCTTTTTTATGAGTGTACTACAGATGGCATAACACAGGTCAACAGCAAAAAAAGGCTTGACTAACCACTATATAGATTTGATGCATCATGGCTGCCTAAGTACAAAAATGGTAAAATTTTTCAATTCTATGGATAATTTTTTTTTTAAAAATTTTTTTTTTTAAAATTGACAATATTTTGAGCCATTTCTCCACTTATGTTGTCATAACTCAAAAACAACTAGTCCGATTTTGTCAAATTAAATTTACAAAAATTAAGGTTTACAATATCTTTAAAGAACTGTACAAATTTTTTAATGCGATCAATAGTTTCAAAGTTATGAAACAAATTGTTAGCAAAAAAAAAAAAAATGCTAAAAAAAAAAAAAAATTTGAAAAACAAAAATCTGGAAAAAATCGAAAACTGCAAAAAATATTACTTTTTATTTTTTTGTAGTAAAGCTACATATCATGCGAATTAAACTAGATATGGATCATAAAAATCGATGCATGCTTTACATTTTTATTTACAATTAATTGAAGGTATCGCATATTTACAAGCACTGTAGAAAATTGTACCTACATAATGAAAATGCAGAACATAAAAACTCAGGTGCATTTTACGACACGCATTTTGGCAAAACCCCTTTGGGAAAAACCTCTATGACATTTTTATGATTCTAATAATTAAAAAAAAATAAGTAATAAACAAAAGATTGTTTAATTTTTACGATTGCGGTAGGATAGTAATAAAACGCTCATAATGTGCGTGTACGCTGAAGTGCTCTTATTTTCCGTTAGCTACCTGTAACGGATATTTTTTTTTTTTTCATAAAAGTCCTTAATGTTTTTTAGGATTCTTGGGAATAATAAAAAATTTGCAGCACACACAAACAGTATCCACACAAAGGGTTATCCCAAATTATAGTATCAGTATTTATAAGATCTCCTTGACCCTTTTATTTCATTCAAGAAGTGTTTGCGATAACGCAAACATCATTTAATACCTACACAAAAATTAGAGTCATACAGCTTAGAAGTTAAAAACAATTTTCAAATATTAATAAAAATGAGCCAGAAAGCCGGAACATTTTCATGTAAAAACGATCCAGATTTATTTTGTTATGTGTGCGGCCAATATATCACCGGGAAAAAACGGAAGTGGTTCTTAACTTCATTGCAAAAGTCATATCAAGATTGCTATAATATCTATCCGCACAATTTGAACCAGCATTGGACACCGAGTACTATATGCATTCCATGTCGATTGAATTTATCTATGAAGTCTTCTAACGTAAAGTAAGTATAAATTAATAGATTTGGAATATTTTATAATTACAATATTTCTTAATTAAAATTTGAATTCTTCTTATTCCTGATTTCAATTTTTTTTTTCATTTTACAGACGACACTTGGAAATTTGAAGCCTATGCTATGGAGAGAAACAGCGAACCACGCATCCGAGTGTTATTTTTGTTTAAGTACAAAAAGCATATTTGATGGCCCACAAATTCGCAAATTGGTGAACGATACTGAATTTGGCAGTTCAATGTCAGAAATTGAGAAGAATGCATGGGATTCGTTTGTATGGGTTATTCAAAATTTCTTAGGAAATAACAAGGGTGATGATTACGTTGCGCACGTTGAAGAGATGTTAACTCACTTCCAGAATCTTGGATGCAACATGAGCATCAAATTACACTACCTGCACAGTCACTTAGATCGTTTTCCTGAAAATCTAGGAGACTTGAGTGAAGAACAGGGCGAACGATTCCACCAAGATATCCGGACAATGGAGGAATGATACCAGGGTCGCTGGGATGCACACATGATGGCTGATTTTTGCTGGAGTATTCAGAGTAACACTTCGTTATTCAACAATAGTAGAAAATCGACTAAAAGAAAATTTCAGAGTTTGTAGTTTATAATACATATTTATTTATTTATTTTCTTGTTTTATTTATTATAATAAATGTGAATAATAAAATATAAATTTTCTACTATTTAATTTATTTATTTATTTACATTTAAGCTCATGCAACACAAATGTCTTTCCGAAGAATAGAATCAGTATATTCTAGGTAGGGTTTTGCCAAAAAATACACGAATGTTACTATGTAATGCATTTTTGATGTGAAAATTTGTACATAGCATGGGGAAAATGTTTTCAAAATTCAATCAATCGAAAGAAGAACATTAACTACTCAATTTTATGTATATCAGACAAAAAACTAAAATTTGGTGAAAATGAGCGAATTCACTTAATTGTGAATAAATTCGAAAAAAATCAATCGATTTTTATGATCGATATCTCATTTTGTTCCTATTACATGTGGCTTTGCGATAAAGCAATAAATCTGAACGATTTTTGCCGTTTTCGATTTTTATGATTTTTTTAAAACAAAAAAATTTGCTATTTTCACGTAAAAAAAATATTTTTTCCCTCAATTTTTTATTATAACTCCAAAACTGAGCCGATTGAAACGCAATATATTAACGGATTAAAGGCTATGTAAATTTCAGTTTTCTAAATTTATTTGAATAATATCGGACTAATTTTTTTTAGTTATCATTAATTATGTGGAGACACAGGTCAACAGCAAAAAAAGGCTTGACTAACCACTATATAGATTTGATGCATCATGGCTGCCTAAGTACAAAAATGGTAAAATTTTTCAATTCTATGGATAATTTTTTTTTAAAAAATTTTTTTTTTTAAAATTGACAATATTTTGAGCCATTTCTCCACTTATGTTGTCATAACTCAAAAACAACTAGTCCGATTTTGTCAAATTAAATTTACAAAAATTAAGGTTTACAATATCTTTAAAGAACTGTACAAATTTTTTTAATGCGATCAATAGTTTCAAAGTTATGAAACAAATTGTTAGCAAAAAAAAAAAAAAATGCTAAAAAAAAAAAAATTTGAAAAACAAAAATCTGGAAAAAATCGAAAACTGCAAAAAATATTACTTTTTATTTTTTTGTAGTAAAGCTACATATCATGCGAATTAAACTAGATATGGATCATAAAAATCGATGCATGCTTTACATTTTTATTTACAATTAATTGAAGGTATCGCATATTTACAAGCACTGTAGAAAATTGTACCTACATAATGAAAATGCAGAACATAAAAAACTCAGGTGCATTTTACGACACGCATTTTGGCAAAACCCCTTTGGGAAAAACCTCTATGACATTTTTATGATTCTAATAATTAAAAAAAAATAAGTAATAAACAAAAGATTGTTTAATTTTTACGATTGCGGTAGGATAGTAATAAAACGCTCATAAATGTGCGTGTACGCTGAAGTGCTCTTATTTTCCGTTAGCTACCTGTAACGGATATTTTTTTTTTTTTCATAAAAGTCCTTAATGTTTTTTAGGATTCTTGGGAATAATAAAAAATTTGCAGCACACACAAACTGTATCCACACAAAGGGTTATCCCAAATTATAGTATCAGTATTTATAAGATCTCCTTGACCCTTTTTATTTCATTCAAGAAGTGTTTGCGATAACGCAAACATCATTTAATACCTACACAAAAATTAGAGTCATACAGCTTAGAAGTTAAAACAATTTTCAAATATTAATAAAAATGAGCCAGAAAGCCGGAACATTTTCATGTAAAAACGATCCAGATTTATTTTGTTATGTGTGCGGCCAATATATCACCGGGAAAAAACGGAAGTGGTTCTTAACTTCATTGCAAAAGTCATATCAAGATTGCTATAATATCTATCCGCACAATTTGAACCAGCATTGGACACCGAGTACTATATGCATTCCATGTCGATTGAATTTATCTATGAAGTCTTCTAACGTAAAGTAAGTATAAATTAATAGATTTGGAATATTTTATAATTACAATATTTCTTAATTAAAATTTGAATTCTTCTTATTCCTGATTTCAATTTTTTTTTTTCATTTACAGACGACACTTGGAAATTTTGAAGCCTATGCTATGGAGAGAAACAGCGAACCACGCATCCGAGTGTTATTTTTGTTTAAGTACAAAAAGCATATTTGATGGCCCACAAATTCGCAAATTGGTGAACGATACTGAATTTGGCAGTTCAATGTCAGAAATTGAGAAGAATGCATGGGATTCGTTTGTATGGGTTATTCAAAATTTCTTAGGAAATAACAAGGGTGATGATTACGTTGCGCACGTTGAAGAGATGTTAACTCACTTCCAGAATCTTGGATGCAACATGAGCATCAAATTACACTACCTGCACAGTCACTTAGATCGTTTTCCTGAAAATCTAGGAGACTTGAGTGAAGAACAGGGCGAACGATTCCACCAAGATATCCGGACAATGGAGGAATGATACCAGGGTCGCTGGGATGCACACATGATGGCTGATTTTTGCTGGAGTATTCAGAGTAACACTTCGTTATTCAACAATAGTAGAAAATCGACTAAAAGAAAATTTCAGAGTTTGTAGTTTATAATACATATTTATTTATTTATTTTCTTGTTTTATTTATTATAATAAATGTGAATAATAAAATATAAATTTTCTACTATTTAATTTATTTATTTATTTACATTTAAGCTCATGCAACACAAATGTCTTTCCGAAGAATAGAATCAGTATATTCTAGGTAGGGTTTTGCCAAAAAATACACGAATGTTACTATGTAATGCATTTTTGATGTGAAAATTTGTACATAGCATGGGGAAAATGTTTTCAAAATTCAATCAATCGAAAGAAGAACATTAACTACTCAATTTTATGTATATCAGACAAAAAACTAAAATTTGGTGAAAATGAGCGAATTCACTTAATTGTGAATAAATTCGAAAAAAATCAATCGATTTTTATGATCGATATCTCATTTTGTTCCTATTACATGTGGCTTTGCGATAAAGCAATAAATCTGAACGATTTTTGCCGTTTTCGATTTTTTATGATTTTTTTAAAACAAAAAAATTTGCTATTTCACGTAAAAAAATATTTTTTCCCTCAATTTTTTATTATAACTCCAAAACTACTGAGCCGATTGAAACGCAATATATTAACGGATTAAAGGCTATGTAAATTTCAGTTTTTTCTAAATTTATTTGAATAATATCGGACTAATTTTTTTTAGTTATCATTAATTATGTGGAGACACGTCTAAAAAAATTTATAATTTTAATTAAAAATTTTTAAAAAAAAAACCTCTCCATAGAATTTCAAAATTGAACCATATTTGTACTACTGGGACCACAATACATCAAAATTGTATAGTGGTTTTCAAAGCCCCTAAAATTTTTTCAAAATTGTTGCCTTGTGTAATATGTCATGAGTAGAATTAACCAACAAATTGAGGACTTGTATATGAAAATGAATTTTGTATCTATTAAAGGAGATAATTTTATTGTTGCAACATAAATTGAAATTCTTTATGTACATAGTACATTGTACATCAGTTTGCGTTATTGGTTTTTGATATTTCAAAATTTCCAAAAAATTAATGATGGTACATACTTCAGTCGTACTTTTATGTGTCTACATATATTCAGAATGTAAACAAAAAGCTTATAGTCATAAAAACAGTAAGAGTTATATAAGTATATAAAATCTATGAAGAATTAAGTCAGAGCATTTTAAATGTGAGTACAACATCAAATTTTCATTCCAAATTAATGTATGGCCACTAGGGCGTTTCAGCATTTCCATTTTTAAGACGTATGGTCGAAAAGATTTTTGAGAATTTTTTCAGATTTTGGGAAAGGGGTACGGGGTAAAAAAAAACACTTTTTTAGTTTTTTTATCTTATAATTTGTTTTTACTAAACCAGTTAAATCACTACTCAAGAGTTCTAGCCTATTAAAAAAATTATTCAAAGAACAAGTGGTTAGTTCAAGGGCCACTCTGCTGACCTTAAAATTAAAAGTAAAAAATTAAAAATTTTACAAATTCAAACGTCAATTACTTTAAAAATAATCATTGAATCGCCGCAAAATAAAATTTTATAGATTGGCCTTCAAAATATTTATTTTTTGGATATCAAACTCGTTTTTGACACTTTCGGAAAAATATTTAACAATAATTAAAAAGTTAAAAAAAATATTTTTTTCTCCCGGTTGACATGAGATTTGCCAAAAAAGAATGGAAATTTCACAAAAAAGAATTAGTTACAAAATGAAATGTATTTAACCCGTGCTGTGCTGTAATTATTTTTTTCGAATTTTAAGATGAAACTTTCATGTTTAGTAGATTTTGGGTCGTTGAATCTGAAAATTCAATTGTTATCCTTTTTCCTTGTCAGGATAGTCGACAGGACAAGTTTTTGCGCTGTGACTATATGGTCACGCTAGTACAGCTAGGGTACAGGTTTTTTTTTTTAGGTGCAAAATTCAAATTTCTAGTAGAAATTAAACACGGTTTTTTAATTTATTGAAATAAAACTTTATTAATAAACAATAAAAATTGTTTTTCATGTGAGCACAATGAAATTTTAGTGTTAAGGAGTGTGATAAGCTGCAGAACAATTAACACAAAGCCCAACATTGCATTTCTTGCAAAAAGTTCTGCCTACACTTTTGGCTAAATCACCAGCACAACGTGTTCTTTTCTCGCAAGAAGCAACAAAATGATCTGTTCGATCGTACCGGATGTTTTGTGCGAGGTCATCTTCACGTCGCTGTCGCTTTGGACCTATATGAATCGGCTGTTGGCCATAGTGTTTGCAATAGTAAATAGCAATTTCGCGTTTAAATTCTAACTGAGTGAATCTTTCTGAAGCTCTTTGCAATTGCAAAGCATTATTCACTGCAACGTCAAGTAGCCAAGTGAAAATTGTACTCCACCACTTCTTCCCACAATATCCAATGCGATGGTGATTGACGTTTTGATCAAGACGATCCACTCCGCACATATACTTGTTATACTCTGTTATGACGCATGGTCGAGTAACACATATTTTTTTCCCGGCTTCTTTTCTGTACCTTGCTGCTGAAGAAGTTGGCAAAGCACCATAGCATGTAGAAGCAACGCAAACAACCGAGTTATCGACCCATTTCGACAGTCGTATGCCGGTTTCATTCATTTTGATTGTTTCGTAAGAACCGCGAACAGCGTTTTTCATAGATTTCTTGTCCTTTATTGGGCAACTGGTAGGAATGCGATTCTCTCGAATTGTTCCGGTTGCATTATAACCCCTCGATTTGAGATAGGCAAGCAAAGGGAAACTCGTAAGCAAATTATCGAAATAAAAAGAAAATGGTAACTGCACCACTCCGCAGCACCACTTACAATCCGTCATCAATTGAGCTCGACAAACATTATCGATTAAACCGCCTTCATTTTCTCCAGCATCATCTTCGCCACTTACGTTTCCATTTTCATAAGGCGGTTGAAGGTAAATGGTATCGATATTTGCACCAAAAACTTCATTCTCTTCTTCATCGACCAACTGTTGCAAAAAATCAACAGCTTCTTCAAGAGTTAATTTCCTAAGAAATAATTATTAAAGTATAAGTTGTCAATTGTAACTTGCTTAATTGAAAAACATTCACTTTATGCACAAAACAATAAAAAAACACGAACAGCGAATAAATCACTAAACTTGTACCCTAGCGGTGCTGGCGTGACCATATGGTCACGACTTAAAAAAATGAAGAAATTCACTAGAAAAAAACATTTTTTATCCCGAAACTTTATTTCCATTTGAGAATACCTTTTGATACGTAAGTTACTAATAAAGCGTTGAGAAAATTATTTAAAAAAATAAAAACTTACTTGCGATTGCTTGCCATTTGCGTTTTTTGACTATCAAAAAGAATAAACAACTTTGTGCCTTTCTTTTGTTCAGTTTTCTTCACAAAAACGTGCCATGATGCATACCGTTAGAATGCAATAACAAATTGCCTCTCAAAAATGTCATACATGCGAATGGTATGTTTGTCAGTGGTCCACAGAGAAGATTTAGTAAACGTCATATGTGTGTGAACATATTGTCACGCTAGCACAGCCCGGGTTAAAGACACATTAAACAAATTTTGTTTTACGCCCAATACGATACGATGCCCATTATTGAGGTTTCAGTTTGAAAACTTCTGAATTTTTACTTTTAATGTCACCAGAATGACCCTTAAGCTAACAATTTACACATGTAAGTTAGAACTCATCAGTAGTGATTTATCTGGTTTTGTGAAAACAAAGCATAATAGAAAAAAAACTAAAAAAGTTTTTGTTTCATAACCTCTTTTTATGCATCGCGTACCCCCTTTCATGGAAAGGGGGGAGGGGATTGTAACGCTTCAATAACTGTAAAAATCCAAAAAAGTGGAAATGCTGAGACGCCCTAATGCCCACAACAATAAACCACAATATTTTGTTTAAAATTTAAGACCATTCAATGTTTTTACATGTACGTTATACAATGGACAACTAAAGTAGTATAGTTAAGTGAACAAATATAGGAACATATACATATAAGTATATTTTAACCATAAAAAAGATAAATCAATTGTGATACTTAATCATAGTTTATTTTCTGAAATCATACAAAATTAACATTTTGAATTAAAATTGATGAACATTTCAAAGAAAATTTTGCAAGGTTTAAACATAAATTTACTTTTAAAATCAAAAACAAATTCCATAAAGTTTTTTAAAAATATTTCGCCCTTGTTCACATTACTTACATTTTTTTCTATTTAAAAAAATTTTGTGTCCAATTTCAAGCAGTACACCCAGAAAAAAAATTATTCATTTGTCAACTGAGATTCGGTTACTATAACTCAAATTCGGTTATTATGAATTTCATTCGGTTCTAAAACTGAACATTATATTTCACAATAGAAGTTCGGTTAATTCAACTGAATTTTAATTTCAACACCCATTATTTTTAGAAATCTAATGTTAATATCGTTGTACTAACAGAATTTATAAATTGTTACCATTAACATAAACTTTTCAATTCAGTTGGCATTTTATTTCTCTGTGTGTATAACTGGCCAAAGTAGTTCCTGGACTGATTTTGGAAAAACTGGTTGTATGACAGTTTGAAATCTTGGATAATTAAAATATATCAAATAATATTTTCGGCGACAAAACCAATAGCAGAACTGTATCTGAATTTGTGTAGGATGTTTTACAAACAATTTTTTGGTAGTTTTGACAGAATTCGAATTTTTCTAACTTGAAATAAATTAAAACCACCCAGAGCACAGTAGGATAATTCACAAAATGTTTGGAAATAATTCAGCCATTTCTTATTTAGTGTCCGATTGCAATGAAATTTTGAACAGGCATAAGTGAAGTAAAAGCGAGCTTCAGTTTTAATTTTGAACCTTCCAAACCCTCTGGTGAAACTTTTTGCATACAAAATTTGTAACCTGCTAGTTGAGACTAACAAAAACATGCTTACATGTGTGGGCTATCTCTAATAGTTCCCGAGATATTTATTCCCATTTTAAAATGTGAAATTCCAAATTTGGTCCGACTCAGGTCCAGAAATCGATACCAATTTATTTTTTTTAGAACATTGGTTATTTAACTAAATAAGTTGTTGATTTAATAAAAAAAAAAATATTGCGTGCAATATCTTGTTTTACTCAAAAAATAAATTCGTTTAAATTAAAAATAAAATTAATTTAAAAAATATATTTAATTTTTGCGATTTTTTGTCTAAAAAGCACCAACAGTATTTTACCTCCAGATAAATATTTTCTTTCTGAGCATATAAAGCGTGCATACTATTCTGAAAGGTTTTATTATATAAAAGCGACTTGTGTTAAAAACAATTTTAATTTGTATAGAGTTATTCCCCAGTCGCTTCTACAATTGCCACATTTTTAAGACAAATATCAACTTCAATCCACTGTTAAAAATTGTACACGACTCTAATAAGGAAGCGGAAGCGGTTATAGATACTCCAACTGGTACATAATGTATTGCGTCTCTTCCAGTCCCCGCTTCATGGCAGCAAACATGTAAAAATAACATTTTTAAAATATTTTAAATTCTATATATTTAAATCCTATATAGATATTGTTTTAAAGTTTTTAAACATTTGTTTTTAACCAAAAGAATAATTGGTCAATAATTAAATTTTGAGAGACATAGCTCAATAAATAGGTATATTAGATCAAAATATTATGTTAATTTACATATTTTAAAAATGTTTTAAAAAATGTTTGTGTTTGCTAATTGAAATAAGAATTTTTTATAACTTTTGCCATAAATCATTACCAGACTATTTACTCGAAATATGACCTCTGTTCGCGATATCCCAAAAGCAATAGGTACATTACCATATCGGTTGCAAAATTAATGTGTACAGTAATAATATTATGTATGTTAAGACGAGAGCAAATGTAGTCAAAAAAAAATTAATTTCACTTGAAGAAAGGATGACTAACATTTCATTAAATTCAACTACCATTTTTCATTTGTTTTTACTGTTCAGAAAATTACTAACAAAAATACTATTATATATGTTAGCAAAAAATTAACAATCATTTACTTTTTATTTTTTTAAATAACAAAAAACAAATGTAAAATCATAAAACAGTCATTTGATATGGTTTGTTTTTTTAATGAACTATAATATTAGTAAAAAAATGTAATTTGTTCTACAAATAACTGACATTTACATTAAAAATAAAGAAACTGCAATACAATCCAACCAACTACATATTTTTTAAAGCAAAAATTCCCTGAGTGTATAATAAATATTTTATTGAATAAATAGTGAAAATTTACATTTTCACAACAACTGAAATTGTTACCTTCATATTAGTCTCACCCAAGTTTTTGTTCTACCAAGAGTGCTAAATGCGATTCCTTTTAAAAATACCGTAATCTAAATTGAATTATCTTTTAATCGACACCAATCACTTATTAATATGTTTATAACACTTGTATGATGTGTTAATAACTCCTTAATAGGAAATTTTTTAATGCTAACCCCTATGAAAATATTTCTTATATTTCTTATTATGAATGGTTGTATTCATTTTCAAACTGATGCAAGATATGAAAACAAAGACTCATAGTAAGAATAATTTGCATAAGAAGTAACTTTTGAAGATTTTCTGTTAAGGATTTATCAACACGTCATACAAGCTTTTGGTACTGTTGGAAATGATATTAAATGTAGATTACGACATTTTTAAAATCATCCCAACTAGCACTATTGCTAGAACAAAAACTTGGGAAATCCTATTAGGAAGGTAAAAATTTCAGTTTTTTTTTTAAATGTAAATTAGCACGATTCAATAAAATATTTATTAATAGATACCATCCAATGATTTTTTTGACTTAAATATACTTTTAATTCAGCAATGTGAAATTTGTGTCCGAATATATGATTTGCTGTAAGCAATACCACAAATCATAAAAATAAAATAAAGAATTCCAAAAATGGAATTTTTTAAATTTTTTGCTTACCCAATAAATTAGGTATGTGTTACAGTATCTATAACCATTTCCGCTACCACATTTTTAAAAAAGTTTCAACTTAAGAAGCGTTTGACGGTAAAAGTATATACAAATCAAACATTTTTTTAACACAACTCGAGTTTATATAAAAAAAAAAACATTTTAGATGTTTCAAGGAAGCGTTGAAGCACACGAGTGGAAGAGTAGATCTCAAATTATTAAAGATATAAAAAATGTTCACAACTGTAAAATGTTAAATGTAATTGACGCCGCCCACGTCTGTATATTGCATACTGCATCAAATTCCTTGTCCGTTTGCATCAAACTCATTGCCCTAGTAATGATGTTTTTGAGAGAAAAACAAAATAACAATTTTTTTTCGTTAGGATATTTTAAGGTTATTGATATTTAAGAATTATTTCGTTTTGCTATTTTAAGGCTAACGGTATTTTAAGTAATTTCGTTAGGGTATTTTTAGGTCTATCGGTATTTTAAACTATTTCGGTAGTGTTATTTTAACGTTAAAAATATTGTATTGAATCGTTATCGGTATTTTAGAGTTAGTGTTTGCCAACCAAGTTTTTGACACGTATGAGTGTTGAAGTAAATAATGTTGCTCATACGCATTGGTTGTGAAGAGAAGAAACTTAATTGGAATGCATACGGTCATAAATCTATGGTTGGTATGATGTTAACGAATATTATTTCTGACCTTTCGTTAAAATAAATATTAAATCTTTGGCAAGTTATGTACAGCTGATGGCCAAATTAGCGCATATATATGAAATGTATAAAAAACACGCATAAATGTTTTTTACTATTTTCAAATAATGCTTAATGCTTGGTATCAAAATTAATCCCTTCTTTTTACAAAAAGCAAAAAAGTTTTTTAAGATTTTCACATATCCATGTTTTATCAGAAATATATTCTGTTAATCTACAAACATATTCTTCTAGAGTGCTACAAAAAAAAAAATTATTTATAAAGTAAAATTTTTTATAGCTAATAAAAACGAGTTTTAATAAAATAATTGCACAAAAAAAATATCAGAATATTAGCTATTTTCTGTTAGAAAGTGTTTTGCAACCGTCAGATAATGACAATCGTAATTAATTTTTTATATTAATTACTGTAGAATATTTCTTTAGTTAGTCTCTTTACAGGAAGAAGAAAACATTTTTATTGAAAAATTTTACGGACACAAGGGATACACCAGACAGCCGCAGTTTCGTCCCCCTCCTGGGACTCGTCAGTGGTTAATTTATGTGTCAATTGAACAAAGTATTTTATATTGTTAATTTTGCTCTATATGAAAAACTTTTTATTTTTTGGTGTCGTACTGTGATTTGAACTCACAGTCTTAGCATCAAAGCTATGCATCGTAATCTCACCTCTTAACCAGTTGAGCCACGGTCGACACAGCGTTGACTGCGACTAAATTGGAGTTTGGTCACACTACGTACACACAAGTATTGTTTTGATCAGAAGAGACAGAATTAGCTAATACCAATGCACAATTCATTTCTCAACTAGAATGCTTTTTCTTCTTAATCCTATCTCTTTTTCACAAGTAATTATCACGTTTTATGATGCGCTTTATTCACATACAATAGTTGGATACCAAGTGTAGGTTAGAGATTGAGTCGCCGTTAAGCAAGTTTATTCAAATTTTATGTTAGAAAGTGTTTTGCAACCGTCAGATAATGACAATCGTAATTAATTTTTTATATTAATTACTGTAGAATATTTCTTTAGTTAGTCTCTTTACAGGAAGAAGAAGAAGAAAACATTTTTATTGAAAAATTTTACGGACACAAGGGATACACCAGACTGCCGCAGTTTCGTCCCCCTCCTGGGACTCGTCAGTGGTTAATTTATGTGTCAATTGAACAAAGTATTTTATATTGTTAATTTTGCTCTATATGAAAAACTTTTTATTTTTTTTGGTGTCGTACTGTGATTTGAACTCACAGTCTTAGCATCAAAGCTATGCATCGTAATCTCACCTCTTAACCAGTTGAGCCACGGTCGACACAGCGTTGACTGCGACTAAATTGGAGTTTGGTCACACTACGTACACACAAGTATTGTTTTGATCAGAAGAGACAGAATTAGCTAATACCAATGCACAATTCATTTCTCAACTAGAATGCTTTTTCTTCTTAATCCTATCTCTTTTTCACAAGTAATTATCACGTTTTATGATGCGCTTTATTCACATACAATAGTTGGATACCAAGTGTAGGTTAGAGATTGAGTCGCCGTTAAGCAAGTTTATTCAAATTTTATGTTAGAAAGTGTTTTGCAACCGTCAGATAATGACAATCGTAATTAATTTTTTATATTTCGCTGCGTAATTTTCTTTCAAAAACTAATATAGTACTCAACACTGATCCTACTCAAGAAAGAGAAAACAACAAGTTAAAAAAATTTTTTAAATGAAAAAGTTATAAAAAAATAGGAATATATATAATAAATATAAAAATTATATTTTTTTCTGACCTTTAATTGTGCAATGAAAATGAAAATTATTCAAGTTCGAGGCCATACTCAATATTTCTGTATTAGGATATTGTCCTAACAAATAATCTGTAGAGTTTTTTTGTTTTCAAATTTATTATTTTATCCTTTCAGGAATGTGCTGATATATTTATTTCGGGAATTTGCTAGGTTTCCATCATCAGAACACGTTTTGAAATAAGTAACAATCCCATGCCAAACATCAAACATTCATATAAACTAGTTTACTCACTACATGAGAACTAATATATGAGCTCGAAGTTAAAGATTATCACCATTGATCAAAAATAAATTGAAAACTTGTTTGTTATGTGTAATTCCCGAAATAGATCTATCAACACATTCCTGAAAGGATCAAATAATAAATTTGAAAACAAAAAAAACTCTACAGATTAGTTGTTAGGACAATATCCTAATAAAGAAATATAGAGTATGGCCTCGAACTTGAATAATTTTCATTTTCATTAAGTGATTATTTTATTTGTTTTATATTATTTATAAATTACTTATAAATATTATTATTATTATATTATTTATAAATTAAATGGAAGTTATTTTAACAAACACTCTCACTGTCTACAAAATATTTTAGAATTTTATGTTAGAAAGTGTTTTGCAAACCGTCAGATAATGACAATCGTAATTAATTTTTTATATTAATTACTGTAGAATATTTCTTTAGTTAGTCTCTTTACAGGAAGAAGAAGAAGAAAACGTTGACTGCGACTAAATTGGAGTTTGGTCACACTACGTACACACAAGTATTGTTTTGATCAGAAGAGCCAGAATTAGCTAATACCAATGCACAATTCATTTCTCAACTAGAATGCTTTTTCTTCTTAATCCTATCTCTTTTTCACAAGTAATTATCACGTTTTATGATGCGCTTTATTCACATACAATAGTTGGATACCAAGTGTAGGTTAGAGATTGAGTCGCCGTTAAGCAAGTTTTTATTCAAATTTTATGTTAGAAAGTGTTTTGCAACCGTCAGATAATGACAATCGTAATTAATTTTTTATATTAATTACTGTAGAATATTTCTTTAGTTAGTCTCTTTACAGGAAGAAGAAGAAGAAAACATTTTTATTGAAAAATTTTACGGACACAAGGGATACACCAGACTGCCGCAGTTTCGTCCCCCTCCTGGGACTCGTCAGTGGTTAATTTATGTGTGAATTGAACAAAGTATTTTATATTGTTAATTTTGCTCTATATGAAAAACTTTTTATTTTTTGGTGTCGTACTGTGATTTGAACTCACGGTCTTAGCATCAAGCTATGCATCGTAATCTCACCTCTTAACCAGTTGAGCCACGATCGACACAGCGTTGACTGCGACTAAATTGGAGTTTGGTCACACTACGTACACACAAGTATTGTTTTGATCAGAAGAGACAGAATTAGCTAAAAAACTTAGTTTAAATTTCAAAATAACATTTTCACGTTGAAAAGTCTTAATTTTTGCCCAAAATTTGCAATGTATATAATTCAGTTCATACTTTTTTGATGTCTTTACATATAATTCATTTAAAATGCATGAACGCCATTTAAAATCAAAAATGCTTCCAGCTAAATCTATGGCACAAAATGGCAGCTCAAATGAACAGTACTTACTAAAGTCACTAAGTATTATCAAATAATGTAAAACCTCAACGTCCAAGAAGTCCCAAGAATTTTCTGGAGCGTATTAAAATTTGAAAGTTTTACTTTTTTTATTGCTTAAAATGACAATTTCTAAAAAAAACTCAAATCAAAACGATTGCCATATAATTGTGCCATTTCTTACTGGATAGTTCAATTGCAGCAAAATTTACCACAGTGATAAACAAGTTATTAAAGAGTATAAGATTTTGAAATGCGCCCCATCTGGAGCTGTCAGATTGCGCCCAAAGTTAGGCACCTAGTGCATGATAAAACTTTTAACCAATGTTATAAATGTGATCCGAATTGTAAGATTATAACATATTGTTATTCTACTAGCAAATATGAACATGCTTAGATTTATGGCCTATCTCATATACTTTCTGAGTTGTTCAATTTTGAATATTGTTTTGAAAACTCTGGCCCCAAATATGGGCCGATTTATTTGACATTTTTTTGCAAAGTAAAAAACAACAAAATGTTAATATATTTTAGCAAATCTGAATGCAAAATCTTGTCTGGTTAAAATTGATACGTGTTAAAAATTCAAAATTGCAAAAAATCCTTTTTTGTCAATAACGTACTTAAGGTACTTAATAAGGTTCTCTTGTACTCGGAATTCAGTTTATTTGAAAAAAATACAAAGCATTTATACTTTTCGGAAATATAACGTAACACAGATACAATTAATGCCAAAACCGTCGACGGTTTTTAAATTTTTCTCCCACCAGCCCCCTCCGAATTCGGGAGATTTCTTTAAAAAATATTTAAATTTAAACAATAATTTTTCTGTGTGCATCTCTCGGCTTGGAAAAATAAAGCCACATATATCTTCACAAAAGTGGACACAGCAGTTGAAATTCGAAAAACCCCCAGTTTTGGAAATTTTCTAAACATTTTTGGAAATTGTCTGGTAGTTTTTGTTCAAGACATTTTTTTTATCCGATTTTTTTCTTGGTATAGGATTATTACATTAAAAATGTCATATCGATGCAATAATACCACCAAGTATTTAAACTTTTCTGAAAGATAATATAACACAGATAAATTAAAAGTAAATAATTTAATTTTTTTAAATCATTCTTCCTCTAGGGCCTCTCCGAATTCAGCGTCTTTTTTTTTAGCAAATATTATTTTTATTCAATTATTTCTCTGAGTGAATAGTGAGTGAATTAGCAAATAAATAACATATGCAAAAACAATAATGTTTTCTCAATTATATGTAGAAGTCGATTTAATACTCAACCTAAATCTGATCAAAAAAGACGACGTTTTAAAGAATACAATTATACGAAATTTTGTTAGATTTTTTAGCAATAACGAGATTATTTAATGCATACAAATGCATGTTCTAACAAGTTTTCTTATTAGAAACGATATTAAAATACAAAAAAAATAGTTTTTTTACACTGCGAAAAAAGATGAGTTCATGTTAAAAAAGTTTGTATTT
This sequence comes from Delia radicum, assembly GCA_021234595.1. Lineage (NCBI taxonomy): Eukaryota > Metazoa > Arthropoda > Insecta > Diptera > Anthomyiidae > Delia > Delia radicum. The sequence goes on from CM037854.1 coordinate 101,964,028, forward strand.
TTGGATTGGGCACCCAAATTTGAGGGTGTATGGTTATATATAGCTATTCGGTGTTCCTAGAGCACTTAACCCCACCGAAGTAAAATAATGAATCAGTGCTACTAACCAAAAAGCTTCAATAAGTTCGATCAGGTGCCGAGCAACACCTCCCGATTAAAACAAATTGATATGATGCTTTATATAATCATACGTAATTTACTATGTGGGTTTATGCAGTTTTATTCGAGAAATGAGCCAATGTAATTATGTAAGTTTCCATTACTTTAGTTATAATTTAATACATACATATTTAATTACATCCGAATAATGGCGCGATATAATTTAATCAGCGTTTATATAATAGTATAAAATAATATCTGAACTAATACCAACATATACAAAATCAGTTATAGTTGTATACGGTTTTTGTATTAAATATTTCATTGAAATCCGATATATTTGCAAAAAAAAAAAAATTACATGCAAATATGGGTTTTGCTTCAACGTTAATAATACTTTCGGACCTTAATTACTTGCTAAAAGTTCAGGACTTAATGGCTTGAAAAAAAAAATTTGTAGAAAATTCATTTCCATTTGGAAATTTAATTATATTCATAAAACTCTCTTGAAATTACCTCAAAAAACAAGTTGGTTGAGAAAAGTAAATTTGAAAAAATTAACACAGATATTATGGGATTTTGTAACTTACAACTTGGAATAACCAACACGAGAAAAAGTTACAATTTAATTTAGCTTTTTATATTGACAAAAAAAAACGAAAGCTAAAGCTAAAGTAAAAACTTCTTGTATTTCAAATTAAATTTAGAATCACGCTCCTAGATGAAGGCAAAAAATTGTTATTGAGTTAGTGATGTAACCTAACAAATATGTCCAGAAATTTTAAGAACACTGTCCCCTGAATATTAACTTAGCAAAGAAAGAAATCCGGATTAGGATCAGCATACAACAAATTATTTTTCACAATTTGTTAAATAAGTTTTGGGATTTTGTCGCATTTAATTACTATAAAGGCAATTAATGTTTATCCCGATAAAAATTATATTTCCATTCATTTTATTTACAATCTATTTGATACAATATTTAGTCAATTTGATAAATCAAGGGCTACTTGGCATATGTTATTAAATTTCAGCAAGATTAATAAACTAATCTTAATCATTTTTATTTACATTTTGCAATGAAAATGAAAAATATTCAAGTTCGAGGCCATACTCTATATTTCTTTATTATAATATTGTCCTAACAAATAATCTATAGTTTTTTTTGTTTTCAAATTTATTATTTGACCCTTTCACGAATGTGTTTGTTCACGCCGTGA
>CM037854.1:101965445-102034754 GCA_021234595.1 Delia radicum
TTTTTATAGACTTCGTTTATTAGAATTTATAAAGAAATCACATACAATAGATTGTACACTAAAAAATTCCGTAAAGTAAGAAAAAAGTTATTTGAGTCAGCAAAATTTTTGCTGGGAAGATTCTTGCAGAAAAATTGCAAAAAATTTTTTGCTGAACATCAGTGAGCTGATTTTTTTATAAAAATTATTAAATGCAGCAAATGTTTTGCTGACCTTAGTTCAATACAAATTGAAATCGACTTGTTTAAATCAACAACATTTTTTCCTGGAGTTTAGTGGATTGCAAAAAAAAAATAAAAAAATATTTATTTAATTTTACTTTAGTTAATTTATTTTTTATAATTGTTTTAAATATATAAATATTGGGACTTCCACATCGTTAATATATTGCGCTTAAATAAAATGGAAATAAGCAAAATATTTTACTAACATCAGTAAGAAGAGAATATGGATTTACATGTACTATTTTTAACTTTTTTAATATTCTTTATGGCATTTTTTGTAACGGGTGTGAAACTGATAACAAACTTATTTGAAATTATAGAACTACACTCACAATATATTTTCCGTTACCGATTGTAGTTTATTTAAAAGTAATCCGTAAAGTTGTTTTTAACAGAATAAACTATTAAAATACAAAGAAACATATTTTTCAACTTTTTTGCCTGTTATTAAAAAAACAAACTATGAATTAATACGGATTTTCTGTAGGAGTTAATATTTTCGTTTAAAATCTACGTGTTTAAAAAAAAATCTACTTGTTTAAAAAAAAAATCACACAAAAATCACAGTAATCTTTTTAAAAGTTCTCTCAAACATTTTTCATATGCATAAACTGAGGATGGTAAATAAATTACTTATTTACATTTTCAGTCCAAAAAGTACCAAAGTGGCCCAGCTGACGATTAAGTGCTTTCTTTCAGTACATTTTTGTTTTACTTTTTTTTTTTGTTACTGAGGGTATTCAGCGTGGTCATTTACACACGATGCAAATTTGCACTTCCTCATCCTTGAGCAGTATTGACGGTGCATAATGTGCATATTAGAACAGAGATGGAGTCCCCTCACTGTTCCAAATTTATATGTTAAAGCACATCTATTAGATGACATCTAGGAGATGAAGAGACAGCCTGCTAGAGATAGAGTAAAAACTCTGAGTTTCTTTATTCATGTACAAATAACAAATTTTAATATATATAAAATAAACGAAAAGTTAGGATTACAATTTTCGCAGTATGGAACATGTGTTAGCTGATTATTTGAATACAAGAAAATTAATTAGCAATATGGTAAAAGTCAAGTGTTTTTTAGGTAAACAAGATTGAGCGCATCAATGTTTAATGTAAAGTTATATTCTTGTGCAACTTTTGCTAGTGTGCAACAAATTACCAGTGTGTATGTCATATTGGAAGGTTAGAAAAAATCAAAAAGGTTTTGATTCTTATTGCAGACACAAGATATATGAAAAATATTTAATATTGAGTTGGCTACATTGACTGATAATAAAATTGTCAGTAATATGTGCAATAATATTCCAAGGGTACCTTAACAATTAAATAAAATCAAAAAGTACCAACATTTTTACAAAGTGCTTTTTACTTGAGTACTAAACCAAATATTTTATTTACCATCACTATAGTTTTTCTTTAGATTTTAAGCTATTTAAATATTATAGTAAAAGATGAACTCAGAGGTCATCCTTTTTCGTTATGCTGCCATTTAAATGTTAGGAGCCATTCGCTCAATTAATTATTATTCAATTAATCTTATTATTTAGTTTTAAAAATAAATCCTAACATATAAGTTTATGTAAATAATATATTAAAAAAATTTTTTTTTAAATAAAAAATATAATCAAAAACAAATACGGAACTCGTGTTTTTATTTCTTTTAAATTAAATTTGGTGATAGCTAAAATAAACGACAATCGTTTATTTTTACGTTTTTGTGGGTAAATTTTTGATGGTTAAAATAAAGGCAAATCGTTTATTTTTAAGTTTGGGAGTTAAATTTTTAATGGTCAAAATAATGGAAAATCTATTATTTTTATGGATTTTCGGTAATTTTTTTGATAGTCAAAAAAAACGAACGTCGTTTATTTTAACGGATTAAGCAATTATTTTTTAATAGTTAAAATAAACGAAAGTACTTTGTTTTTATCGATATTTTAGTTAATTTTTTAACAATAAAAAATAATTGGAAATTACTATTGTTTTAAACGAAAAATCAGTAGTCCTGTTTTTAACAACTTTTTCTATAGTTTTAATGTACAAATTCGTTTGTTTCTAACTATAAAATATTGTGAGTGTATTTATTTCTAAACATGATCAAATGTAAATTACGGATACAAATTTTTATCAACCTATTTTCGTTAGATACTTTTTAGTTAATTTTCAAATAGTTATTATATTAGTTTGTAAATAAAAACCTTAACTTATTTTAGCTCTTTTCTTAAAAGAAGTAAATCAATGTGAACTTTAAAACTTAAGTAAAACAATTTCCTATTAATCCTCTGTTTGACCAAGAAACGGAGAAGCAAATTATCAACGGTTGAAAAGAATTAATTCTTTAATTTACTTTTATTACTGAAGTAGATTTAACTCAAATTTCATTCCGTAAAAGTATTCTATGAAAGCTTTAAATTATGTGAATTAATTCGTTTTTGAATGATTAAAAATTTTCTTAGTTTATTAAAAAAGGCTGAGTGATGAAATATTTGTTGTTATTTATTTAGCCAACTGATAAATTAAATTTGTTATCATATAACAGAAATATATTAAATGAATAATACTAAAATTTCTTCATTCAATGGGTAAAATGTTAAAAGAACATAATATTAGAAATCACTCAACAACACCAATTAAAGCTTTGGGAATGTATCTAACAAATTAATTCTTATGGAAAGGATTACCGGATATAGATTCTTTTCCTTTTAATTCTAAATTCAAAGTTTGCGAATTAAGCTCAAATTGAATTAGTTTTTCAAAGCTCTGCAAATTATATTATAAACTTATTTATTTAATGGGTAGTTTTTTAAATTTAAAGGATTATTTTAAAATTTAAGGATTATTTTAAAATCTACTACTGTCTTCGAGCTTTTTTTTAAGAGCTTTAATACAGCTAAAACAGTTTCAGCCAAATATTTTGCCAATCGAATGGTTTGCTTAAAGACACCTTTATATTTGTTTTTTGCAACAGAAATTCATTAAACACAACAGACTTTCGATTGAAATATTATATTCAAATTTGACCATGTGTATTAAGAACATACCGGAGTTTTATTATTGATATTTCAATTTGCAAAAAAATTGTTTAATCATAAAATATTAACATCCCAGAAAACCTCGGTAAAAGGTTGGTACCGCGGAAAATGTAACCTGGTAATAAGTTAAACTAATTACCCTTCCATTACTTAGTACCTGTTGGTATTAATGACTGCCCATTAGTAATACAAATTCACACGTTTAAATGTTTTTATGGTATACTTAGTTAGTTTCTACATAAAATACAAATTAAAATTAAATTTTGACTACAAATTTGAGAATTTTAAATATTTGATCTAAAAATTAAAGACTTAAACAAAAAGTTTTAATAGCTCTTTACATGTAAGTAAGGAGTAGCATGTTACTTAGGTAAGTACTACCCACGTAGAAAAATATGATCGTTAAAGCGTTTTAAAAGTACTAAAAGACATGGTACAGCGTTTTCAAAACATTTCCATTTCCAGGTTTAAAGCGTACTGAAAAAGACCTAAATGATAACCATGTTTTACGGTGTGAGGAATACCGTTCTCAAAGCGTTGCCGAAACAAACTTTTAAATATTTTTTTTAACTGCCAAAAAAAAACGTTCGTATAGCATTCTTGTTTACAAGATAAGAGCGTTGTTAAAACGACTCAAATGATTACCTTGATTTACCGTTAACCGTGTGATATTTAATAACGTTAGAAAAACAAATTTTAAGGTAATTTTCCACTGTTTTCAATAGATTTGTGATAATAGTTTTTAAGAAATATTTGATATTGGATTAGAATGGATCTAAATATAACACAGGATAAATGTTTTTTTGATTTTGATATTGAAAAATTAATTAATTAATCCAACTCATTTCTTTGTTAATATTGTTGAAATCCGTATGCATATCAATTAAAATTGTTGAGTAACTAAAGAAATTAAACATTTAGACCTGCTAACTTATCTCAAAATTAAGGGCTTTACCATAGTTATGAATGCCAAATTTATATGGAAATATCTAAGTTAAACTCTGGTTATATTTGGAAAAGCTATTCGTCCTTAAAGTGAAAAAGTACACTCAGGGAACTTCTGCTTTAAAAATATGTAGTTGTTTGGGTTGTAATACAGTTTCTTCATTTTTAATGTAAATGTCAGTCATTTGTAGAACAAATTAAAATATTTACTAACCTTGTTGTTCATTTAAAAAACAATCCACATCAAATGACTGTTTTATGATTTTACATTAATTTTTGTTATTTAAAAAAATAAAAAAAAATAAATGTTTGTTTATATTTTACTACCATGTGGTTCATTTTTATTGCAATTGTTAGTAATTTTTTGAACATCAAAAAACAAATGACAATGTTAGTTGAATTTACTGCAATGTAAGTCGTCATTTCTTTAAATGAAATTTCATTTGTTTTCAACTACATTTGCAGTGGGGTTTACCTACATAGTATTATAAGTGTACTACTAAAGTACTTTTTGCAAGAGTTAGAAAAAAATTAGAAAACATAGCTTTAATGTTTTTAAAGTTCTTTTATTTTATAAACTTTTGTAAGTTTTATATGAAAAGTACTCCCAAAGTCCTATCCAAATATTATTTTATTTTATATTTTTATATTATTTTATTATAGTTTTTATACTAACGTTTTTATACTAACTAACGCTCTGAAAATTATTTTATTTTCTTACCTTCAAAATCAAACGCTTTGATAGCGCTTTGATTTCTGTACCATCGTAAAATTCTACCTAGGTAGTTACCTAGATGGACATGTCCTTGATGGACATGCATTCCTTATTGTAAACATTTTATTTTTAAGCCCAAAACTTAAAGCATAATTCATGTATACAATTTTTAGTTATTTTTAAATTTTAATTTAACACCCAATATAAAAAAAATACCAAAAAATGAGCTTTGTAAGAATCGACACGCCCTTTTAAAATAATAGGATTTGTAATAGAAAATTAACCAGTTATTGACCTTAATTTCTTATTCCTAAGCTTATTAATAGAAAGTTTTGCTGGGATGACATATAATAAAAACCCAAAAGGAAATACAAAAAATTATCTAAGATGTGTGTCATTGTCTTTCGCTTTAGTCTGTCTAGCTGAACGAATATTTGTTTCAATTAGAAACATTTAGCTACAAAATAATTTAATTTAATCTTTACTAAATTTAAGTATTAAATATTTTTAATTTATTTCATAGACAATTGCTTTGGCAAGTCTTTGACAACACAAAATTTTTTTTTTAATGAATTGCGCATGAAATAACTAGTGAATACATTTTTTTTTTTTTGTAAATTCTTACTTAACCATGTTAGCATTGAAAAATGTAATGAATGATTATGTCCAAATATTTTCGATATTGCATACTTATTTTGCTTTAAAATGGATATTTAAGAAAAATTACATGAACAAATAATTGGAATTTTTAATAAAATTTTGAATGGAAATAGAGACGAAAATCTAACAAATTGTCAATTGCTCAAGCCAGTGGAGAGGTATTTTGCATAGGTAACATTGGGTCTGAAGAGTATAAAATAAGTCATCGACGAAGTCAATAATTCCAATGAAGCAAGAAGATCTCTTAAAATATCATTATTACCCTAATTGGTGTATTTCAGATAAATTTAAAACTTTCTTACAAAACATCTTATAATATTGCTTGCAATAAAATATATTCCTTATTTAAATATGACCTCCAGTTCAAAAGTTATTGCGACTTATGTGTGCACTAGTTGTTGGTGTTGGCGTCCCTTTGTTTTATATATGAAAAACATATAAAAATCTTCCATGTTTGAATTTTTTATATGTCTTACGAGAGCTGTACTCTTTAGTATCATTTTAGTCGTCTCTACTACATCTTGCGATAAAGCGACATCTACTTCAATCTGCGTATATCTTTCAATTTGGTTGTTGTACATACTATTAATGTGCTTATCAGCACAATTTTTTTTATTAAAATAAATTAGTAAAATATTAGTAAAACATTAGTTCAAAACAGTTAAGTGATGAATAAGTGTAACTGGAAGTTTAGCTTAAACCACAATTTCAACAAAAAATTTTCTGGAAAATAGAATACTTGATTTATAAGACGATTTACTAACGTTTCTTCTAACTTATTGTTTTGAGTGTACACAAAATGCAAGCGAGATTGATTTTGTTCACTTTATTTTTTTTTGTATAATACACACCAAACAAAGGCACGCATGGGAGCATACAAATTGTGTGTATAAAAAAGTATAAATAAAACAATAAAGATTATATTAGATTAGATTAGAGTTCTTTATTATTATTTTCTTTTTCCAAATTTTTACATTCAAAAATTACAATTCAATTATTAGTTTATTTAACTTAAAATAGTAATAAAGAGTATACGGCGTGGTTTCTTAACCGTCTGCCGGAAGTTTAGATGTATTCTATATAATATTTAAATTCCTTTTTTTTTTTTTTTTTTTTAATTTTCATTTTAACTAATAGTTTTAGTTTAGAAGTTAAATTCGTCTACTAAAAATTTTCTATATTTCATTGCATTTCTGACATAATTATACAAACAACTCCAATTTCCCTCTATATCACCGTTTAATATATCATAAATTTCATAATCTGATAATATTGAGTTTCGCAGATACCTACGTCTTATATCATTTAGGACTGGGCATCTTCCTAAAAAATGCTGTAGAGTTTCTTCTTCATTTAGGTTGCATAAAGAACTTAGTCTGGATTGGCCAGTGGTGTATCTGTTTGCATTCAGCCATAAAAGATCGCCACGTGTTCTCATGATCACTGATATTTGATGCTGGTTATAATGATCGTTACAGTAAGAGAAACCTTTCGAATAATCTAAAAACTTATATATTCTCTGTCGACTACTAACGGCAGCTTCCCAGTAATTCTGGTAAGATTGGGTTTTCATCATTTGTAGCAGGGCCAGACAAGTTTCATTCCAACTGTCTTTGCAAAGAGATATACCATCGGTGCTTAAGTCATTGTTATTCAATTGATTAACAAAATCTTTAAACCAAAAAATATTTTGAGACATTACTATTTTTGACAGTTTATGGGATAATCTATGATTATCATAATCAAAAAGTGTTTTAGAGATATATTGTAAATGTACGCTATATGTGTAAAACTGAGCATCCTCCTGTCCTGTTTCCAAAGCCAGAATATAGTTAGGAGCATTATTAGGTAACTTCAAAATACGTTTTGTAAAAACCTTTGCAATGTTAATCGTGGCCCCTGTTGGCCCAAGTAATTTAAAATGTACTCCGAAACCGTTCTGTCAGTGCGTAAAATTGGTCGGGCGGTCGAGCAATCCCTACGTAGCAGAAGTTGGTAATATTTGAGTGCTACCAAGCACTGTCCCAAGCGGTGCCCGAAAGGCGCCAAAGTGGGGAGTTACCTGCCATTTCCCTAATTAGCTTTCAAAGAAAGAAAAACACAATTAGGTTAAAGTTGGCTCTTGATTTCACTTTATTCAGTGGGTAACTGCCCAGTTTCAAGTCACCCACTTTCTTTTATACTTAACCTAAATACTAAACGGAAGTTGCTTGGCCCTAGAATATAACAAAAATTAATAAAACATTAATACGAAAAATTATACATCATCAAAAAATTAATACAAAAAATCTGGCCAAGACAACGACCTACTAAAGAATTGCATTACAAAAAAATGCAATTCTGCAACTTAATACTAAATACTTTAATGTTGGTTGGTAACGAAACAAAATACGTGCCAACCCAGTGTCAGTACGTAAACAAAACAAATATAATTTTATTAATAAACAACAACAACAATGAAAAACTAAACTGCACCAACCAACAAAAGTATTAAGTTCATTAAACACATAAAAAAAACACAACTGGAATTACTATAGACAGAAAGTTTAAAGAATGTTTTGGTTCATCCCAGCAAACATCGGACTGGAAAATTGGTCCACAACATTCCTCCCCTCTTTGCAGGAACGATGCACGCATCGTTATTGCCACAAGCCTCGTTCAGCTAGATGTTTTACTTAGACCCCATAAATGGCTCGGACTTGATTCCATTTCCTGGTGATTCAATGCCGCATTACAAGTCCGCATTAGCACCTCCTCCCATACAAATATTCGGTATGCTGAGCTCAAAAAAAAATAAATACGGCCGCACATAAATATAATGTATGCGGCGTCAAAAATTCACGGCCCAATTACTGCCACTCGGCCTATTACTCCCATGCACCGACCTGATGCCAAGCATATTTCAGAAGCTGCGAAACACCCAGATTGCAAGGTCAACATTCATCTGACCCCCCCTTTTTTTGGCTCATACCGTGAAACATTGTAACAGAAAACTGCGCCAAATACTTGAGCCTCGTCCTACATTTGATACATGCCTAGGATGCTCGACTGACCTTCCTCATATAAATTCCGTTGACACCATACGAAGTCCTCGACTTCATGGTCTTGATGGCCTTCAGTGGGCCACACACCATACCGGACAACCAGCCATTTACCACAGTCCCCTCAAGCTTCCGTTACATACTCCAAGATCGATGATCAAGTCACATCCTGCTGAGCGTCAACTCTCCTGCAACTCCGACCAACCGCATCCAACGAACAAACTCCCCCTGCTGGTCCGCTACTCACTCACCAAACATTCTACACTGCATTCTGTACTACTGTTCTATACTACGCTAACTAACCACCTCATATAGATCTTAGCCTACATTAAACTATATCTTATACTTAGGTTGGGGCCTTCACCCTCTTTTCTATAACAGCCTCAAATTTTTTTTATTCTTTTTTTTCCTTATATTTTTTTTCCCCTTTTCATATATTATTATCCAAAAAAAATTTTTTCCCTGGGGTCAGCCTTAATCTTTCTTTATCGCTGTTTTTGTTTTTTTTTTTTTATATTTCTATTTTTTCTTTTTTTTTTTCCTTTTTTTTTTTTTTTCTTTGGCCAATTTTTTTTCATATACTTTTTTTTTCTTCTCTCTTTTTTTTTTTCTCCTCACCTTCAATCTTGTGGAAAGACCATTAATGCTTACTGATAGTAGCCATGATGGTCCTCGCGACCACACTCTTTTCTCCTCCTCTCCCCAACTTCGATCTTGTGGGAAAGACCATTAATGCTTACTGATAGTAGCCATTGATGGTCCTCGCGACCACACTCCAATCCTTCTCAAACATTGAAGGACACCCGTCTAACCCGTCTACCGCCCTTGTCCTCTGGACCCCTCGCCCTTTCTGCCAACGACACTTCGGGCATTATAATCGGACCCGAAATAGCCACTGCCCCGGACTGGTCCCCAGACCCTCCTTGCCTTCGACCTCCTCGCGACCCGACCCATCCAAACCCCCAAGAGGCCAACTCATATCCCCAACAAGCACTACAAAGTAAACAAAAATTAAATAGCCATTACGACCCTACCTCCGTAACCAATAAAAATCCCATTCTTAATCCCAGAACGCAATACCAAACCATCCCTAGCTCCCCCATTTTCCCCATATAATGTTCCGATTGCCTGAATTACTAACCTTCCGCTCACACCCTCAAGAGACGAACCTCTTCGAAGCCCGGGTCAGCCCCGAAGAAGGGTGCCACCCCTATGGTAGCCCCGTGACTCTTTAGAGCCTACTCCAATCTCCCATGAGCCCATCCCCTGGACCCGTATTCCATAAACCTGAGGCCCCCAGCAGGCAACTAATGGCCAAGCAACCAACCTCAACAGGTAATGAGTTGCACATGACCCCATTAACTACCTGCCAGCCCCTTACCTTTCAACAAAACATAAACTTCCTCAACCTTCTCCCTTCAAAGGCCGAACCCTTCCAGCGCCCAGGGTAAGCACTGAAAGAGGGCGCTACCCCTATGATAGCCCCGTGACACCTCGGCATCTACTTCGCACCTTTCTGCCTGAGCCCATCCCCGTGGACCCGAATTCCAAAACCAAAAACAAAAATCTAACCTCCTTCCCCCTAAGAGTCGAACCTTCTCGGTGGCTGGGAAAACACCGAAAAAGGGCGCTACCCCTATGATAGCCCCGTGACACCTAGGCATCTACTTCGAACTCTTACACTTGAGCCCATCCCCGTGGACCCGTCTTCCATTAACCTGAGGTTCCCAGCAGGCAACTAATGGCGAAGCTACCAGTCCCGACCGGTAACGGGTCGCACATGACCCCCACTAGCTACTTGCCAACCTCTAAAAATATATAAAAAAACGACTACCCTCGTTTTAAACAAAAAAAACAAAATACATAACTCCTCTCCCTCAGCCTCCGGAACATACATGACTATACTACCGGAACTACTGCCCGGTCTGATTTCGCATCCTCATTTTCCCCGTTTTACCATGGTATTTCATTGCCTACTTCCCCTAATCGTAATACCTTCTCAAATAGTTGTTATGCCACTTGCGATTCTTTCCTTTAATCCGTACCGTGACCGTTACTGGCCCATCCACCGATACAACCTCATATGGCCCCGACCATATCGGCGAGAACTTGTTCTTCCTCGCCTTATTCCTAACCAACACCTTTTCCCCCGCTACGAACGACACTTCCTTCACCTTCCTGTCATAAATCCTCTTCGCTGCCACCTTAGCCCTCTCCTGGTTTTCCCGTACCAGTTCATGGGAACGCTGTAGCTGATACTTCAACACTTTACTTGGGTCATCCGCATTGTACAAAGGAGTACATTTCCTTGCCAAATTAGTGGGTAGAACTAAGTCAAACCCGTATAATGTCCTGAACGGAGTCTGCCCCGTAGATGTATGTACCGAGTTGTTATGCACATGCATCGCCGGTGCCAGCCACTGATCCCAGTTACTGCCGTCCTCCTTGGCAAAACTACGTAAATATTCCGCCAACGGCCTGTGGCTCCGTTCCAAAGACCCATTCGCTTGTGGATGGTATGGCGTTATATTTAACTTCCTAATTCCTAACAATTTGCATGTATTCGTGAACACCTCTGACATGAAATTAGTGCCATTGTCCGTCACCAACACACTTGGGACCCCATATCTAGCTATTATCTCATCGAAGAACACTCTGGCCACTGTACCTGCTTCCCCCATCTGGCATAGCCGCACATAGCATAAACTTAGAGAAATCATCCTGAAAAGACAAAATCAGCTTGTTCCCCGAAACCGTCACCGGCAAGGGACCCACCATGTCCATATAAACCTTCTGAAAAGGCCGCGAAGGGGTATCGGTGAGTACCATCGGCATCAGTGTTTTCCGCGCACTTTTGTTGCGCTGACACCTCACGCATTTCCTCACATACCGTTTTACGTCACCATACATCCCCTTCCAACTGAATTGTCTCCTAATCCTCTCCAGAGTTTTGTGCCAACCCAAATGACCTCCCAACGGCCCGTCATGGAAGTCTTTTAACACCGACTTTATTTCCTTCGGGTCTGTTAACTTATCCACGTTCTCCACTCCTGATTTATCTACCTCCTCCTGCCCCAAATCCTCGGAACTGGTTCCCTCCACTGCCGTGGCTGGATTCCGCCTGACTTGCCCTTCCCCCGATACCCTTGACTGCGCCAATGTTAATCGTGGCCCCTGTTGGCCCAAGTAATTTAAAATGTACTCCGAAACCGTTCTGTCAGTGCGTAAAATTGGTCGGGCGGTCGAGCAATCCCTACGTAGCAGAAGTTGGTAATATTTGAGTGCTACCAAGCACTGTCCCAAGCGGTGCCCGAAAGGCGCCAAAGTGGGGAGTTACCTGCCATTTCCCTAATTAGCTTTCAAAGAAAGAAAAACACAATTAGGTTAAAGTTGGCTCTTGATTTCACTTTATTCAGTGGGTAACTGCCCAGTTTCAAGTCACCCACTTTCTTTTATACTTAACCTAAATACTAAACGGAAGTTGCTTGGCCCTAGAATATAAACAAAAATTAATAAAACATTAATACGAACAATTATACATCATCAAAAATTAATACAAAAAATCTGGCCAAGACAACGACCTACTAAAGAATTGCATTACAAAAAAAATGCAATTCTGCAACTTAATACTAAATACTTTAATGTTGGTTGGTAACGAAACAAAATACGTGCCAACCCAGTGTCAGTACGTAAACAAAACAAATATAATTTTATTAATAAACAACAACAACAATGAAAAACTAAACTGCACCAACCAACAAAAGTATTAAGTTCATTAAACACATAAAAAAAACACAACTGGAATTACTATAGACAGAAAGTTTTAAAGAATGTTTTGGTTCATCCCAGCAAACATCGGACTGGACAATTGGTCCACAACAGCAATTTATCTACGTAATCAAAACTCGTGAATCCCCATATGTTTGTATGGATCTGCAAACAGCCTGAAATAATCTCCACTTAGCTTTTAGCGACACATCCCTCTTTGCAATAAAACTTCTCCAAGTGATATTTATACATACTCTTGCAGCATTGGTTTTTGAAGTTATATGCTTTGTGTAAGACATTGTAGGGGTTAATACTATGCCCAGGTATTTATACCCAGACACGATTTTGGCAACCTCTCCATTAAATTTCCACTTTTCATTTTTACCAATTCTGCCGCCCTTCCTAAACACTTCGTAAGATTAACCTCCATGCCCCAATATATCTCTAAGTTCTTAATCATTTGTTGCAGCATATTTACATTTTCAGATAAAATTACAATGTCGTCTGCGTACGTTACATGTTGTTTATTAACAAACCGCCTTTTAAGTCTTCATGCAAGTCATTTAAATATAATGAAAATAAAAGTGGGGACAGTAAACATCCTTGTTTAACGCCGGAGTTCGTATCAAAATACTCTGATATTTCAGAACCGGTCCATACAGTGGACTTAGTGTTGTTGTAAATTTTTTCAATAAACCTTACAGTCTTTAAAGATACTCCCATTTGGTAAAGTTTATAAATTAAAAGCGCCCTAGGAACTTGATCAAATGCGGCTTTAAAATCTACAAAGAACGCATAGACTTTTTTTCCTTCATTAAATTTTATATTTATAATAGCTGTAAGATTATAGATGTTATCAATAGTGGAATACCCTTTGCGAAAGCCAGCTTGATATTCATTTAATATATGGTAGTTTTCTGTCCACCCCGTTATTCTCTCATTTATTGCACCCATCATGATATTTCCTATGCAATTCATGAAAGATATACCCCTGTAATTGCTTGGTTCATTCAAATCTCCTTTTTTATATATTGGAAAAACAACACTACGCTCGAAAATGTCAACCGAACCATCTCCATTGAGTATTTTGGTATAAGTATTTGCCAAGGAATTAAGGAAGTCGTTACTAGCATTTTTAAAAAATTCATAATGTATTCTATCCTCCCCAGGCGCTTTGTTCTCTTTGACCTTAGCTAGAACTCGTTTTATTTCCTGCAAAGTAAATGGTTTATCAAGATCTGTAACTATACTTAAATTTGCTGCATACTGAATATTCATTGCACTGCTTGTAGGATTTAACAATGTTTCAAAATATTCTCTAAAATTTTCGGCACTTATGTGATTCCCAATGTAATTTTCTTCATTTCTTATTTCCTTAGCCAGATGCCATAAAACAATAAATCAATTTAATAAACCAATTTAAAAAATATATTAAATGAATGATATATTGATAAATTTGTAATCCGAAAATGCAGTCAAAGCTGAAATGTGCTTTGGTGCAAATCAATATTTAGATAAATTGGGAAAGCAGGCAAAACTAAAAAATTAACTATGCTTTGGTCCGACTGCACAAAACAATAAATGCCAGTCTCAGTTATTTGGTTTAAAAAGATAAATTGATTTTATGATATTTAGCGATATTTTGAATATTTATATTTTGTATATTAGAATTATCTTCATTTTAAAAATGTTAAATTGCGCCATAATTGCGCCATACATAGACATACATGAATGTAATTAATTGGCAATTATAATGTTTTTTTCTTAATATTATTAATCAAATATTTTGTTTATTTTCAGATTTCTCATTTCATTGTATTATGTTAGCGGTGTAGAAGTCCTGAAATTTTTATATATATTTAAAACAATCACAAAAAAAATGGATATAAATTTCAGAAAAATAATTAAAAAAGTAAGTGCTTCAGTTTTTTTTTTTTCAATCTACTAAGCTCCAGCCAAAATTTTTGTCGATGTCAAAATGTCGATTTTAGTTTGCATTGTACTAAGTGACAGCAAAGAAATTTGCTGCATTTACTAGTTTTGCTAAAAATCAGCTCACTGATATTCATCAAATCACTTTTGCAGATATTATTAGCAATTTGTCTGTAAGAGCGTTTAATTAAAATTTTAGCTGAAAACTCGATCTCAGCAAAATCAGTATTTAAAAATTTTTTAAATAATAGCGAAACGCGATAAAGGCTTTTTGCTAGAATTAATTGATTTTATAATTGAATCCACGATTTACATGCTGCAAACGAACACATTGATAAAGAAAATATTTGGAATTTTGTTTGCAAATATTGTTTACGAAAATGTGGAAATTTAAAAAATATATTTCTAATAAAAAGTACTGTTTCAGTATTTAAAAAAATATGACGAAACGCGAAAAAGGCTTTCTGCTACAATTCATTGTTTTTTAATGAACCCACGATTTACATGCTTCAAACGAACAAATTGGTATAAAAAAAGATTTGGAATTTTTTTGCAAATTTTTTTACGAAAATATGGAAATTTAAAAAAAATATATTTCTAATAAAATTTACTATTTCAGTATTAAAAAAAATATAAGGCGCAACGCGAAAAAAGCCTTATGTGACAATTAATTGATTTTTAAATTGTATCCACGACATACATGCTGCAAATGAGCAAATTGGTAAGAAAAAAAAAAATTTTAAATTTTTTGTACGGAAATTTAAATTTAAAAAAAATATATAATTTTAATACAAATGCAATTTAACACAGGAGGTACATAAAAAGATTCCATATAATGGCGGAACGCGAAAACACTTTCTGTACAAATAATTGATTTTAAAAAAGGGTCAATTAATAAATTTGAAAACAAAAAACTCTATAGATTATTTGTTAGGACAATATCCCAATAAAGACTAGAGCATGGCCTCGAACTTGAATAATTTTCATTTTCATTGCACAATTAAAGGTCGAAAAAAACATAATTTTTTGAGAAAAATTATATCAAACAAGACAAAGTACGGTCTTGTTACTACTCCCCAGGCACGTAGCTAGGAATTTGTTTCCGTGGGGGGGGGGGGGCTTTTCGATTTTTTATTTTGATTATATATTTTTTTTTTTGCACACGAACAGCTTTTTTTTTTTTTTTTTTTGTTTGCTAGATTTTTACCTACACGTAATGGGCAATCATGTATTAATAATAGAAATCGCTTTCTCAGGTCATTTTGAAACAAAACCTCCCGCATGAAGTGCATTTCCTTAAAATGCATTTTTTCATTTTTTACTTATTGTGTTCATTATTTTGTCTATATAATATACAATCCGCGAAATACGTCAAATTTGAAAACGTTCGTGTACTTTAAGTTGGATATGCATCGTTATTGTCTAATTACGTTAAATTTTTAGCTAAATATTAATTTTTAGTTTAATAAAAAAAAAAGATTATGCGGAAAACTTTTTGAAAACCGCGAAAAATAAAATTGCGTTACTTTATATTTTTATGTGCTAATATACGTCTAGGGAAGCTAAAACTTGATCAATGTAAAAAAAAGTAAAAAAAGTTTTAACTTCTAATAACCCGATTAAAATTAATATGATGCTTTATATAATCATACGAAATTTAATATGAGTCTTAATACAGTTTTGTCCGAGAAATGGGCATAATAACTAAATAACATCCGAATAATGAAGCGATACAATTTAATACGATTTTATATAGCGGTATAAATTTATATCTGAACTGATACTGATATATACAAAATAAGCTATAGTTGTATCCGGTTTTTGATTTTAAATCGTCATGAAAATCTGAAATATCTGTTAATCCTTCCAGACTTTAGCCA
Source organism: Delia radicum (assembly GCA_021234595.1). NCBI lineage: Eukaryota > Metazoa > Arthropoda > Insecta > Diptera > Anthomyiidae > Delia > Delia radicum. The sequence goes on from CM037854.1 coordinate 101,981,649, forward strand.
CTTGCAAATGGTTTACAACTTTATAATTTGTGACAAATTCCATAGCATTTGGAAATTTTATTATATTCAAAAATAAAAAATAATATAATGAAAATAAAGATTTTGTGGAATTTATTAACTTCACCATTGAATAACAAACACGGAAAAAACGTTGAAACTAAATTTATAGTTTTAGATTGAAAAAAATCTTAGACTAAATTAAGAACTTATAATGTTACAAATGAAATTTTTTTTTTAAGGGTTAAGAACCAGAAAGAAACCATTTCAAAAGACAAAAATTGGGGTAAAAGTTTGCGTATAAAATTATACACAAAATGATGCAATTAATTGTACTATTGTATTGATGTAATACATATTTACATCCAAAATATAATTGACAAATTTTCTAGTGTGACTCTGCATGGGGTAATATACAATTTTATCTAAAATAAAATTGTGTTTTTTTTAAATATGATATAATATCAAAATATATTTTATTTTGCAATATCTACAAAAAAACTACATCGTTATAACACAAAGACTGGTTTAGCTGCTTGATTTTAAAATGTCGCATTTCAAGGAGCGCCGACCGAAATTTGTTTACATTTAGTCTACAAAAAAAATTGAGTCACATTGGACCACGTTAACACATTATGCATATCGATCAAAGTTTGAGGCTTAAATTTGTTTCGAAAAATTAAAAAATATATGATCTCTGTGTGAGGAACACGAGTCGCTTTAATGGATTTTGAGATATCATAGTATATATCGTAAAAAAATATGGAAAACTATGTTACCAAATGCGTGCGTAGCAAACCAAATTTAAATAAAAAGTTTGCACTGTAAGTAAAGTAACGACTTTACGGCACAAGCAAACTTAATTTTGAGTCTTAGTGGTATCTCCATTTTCAAAAGATATGTCAAAATACACAGAAAAAATCATTGTCTAAAAAATTTCAATTAAACTTTTGTTCGATTTCAAACTTACTTTCAATTAACTGTTTAATTGAAAATGAATTTGGTATATAAAAAATTTTCAGTTTTTATATCGTATAATAACAACATTGAAACAAATGCAAAAATTTTAAAAATCGCCAAAATTAAAAAAATCGTTTAAAGTATAAAATTCGCGTTTCTTTAATTGTGGTGATGTTTTTTGGGGTTTATTTTGGGAGTTTTTTAAATTTCTGCAGTTTTGAGGATTGTTTTTTAAATTTTGGCAATGTTTTTTCAATTTTTGCGATTTTTTCAAATGGTATCGATTTTTTTTTTAAATTTTGGGCGATTTTTTTTTACAATTTTGGTGATTTTTTTAAAATTTTGTAATTTTTCCCAATACTAAACAATATTCAATTAAATTTTTAATAGGTGTGAATAAAACTATATGTAATTGAAAATAATAATAATTAGATACAAATTATTTTAGTTGTTACTACAATTGCATCAACACGACCGAATTCAGTTAAACTTTTGCTGAATCAACAAATATTTTAATTAAAACTCAATTTTAGTTTTTTTCTGTGTAGACATATTTAATTTTTAGTTTTGCATTGTCTCAAAGAATTTTTTGATTTTATTTTAAGTCAAAGACTTCGAAATCTCTTATGAAATGATTTTATTTAGTGCTTTTTGTCGAAAATCAACTCTAACAATGATAGCCGCCCATTTGCAGGCGATGTTTTCTAACGAAATTTTAAGATTCGAACCATATAAATCTATTTCCTATTTGATCCAAGTCAAAAAAAAATATTTTCATATTAAATTTATCAATAACATTGTTACTTTCTAACGAATTGTATTAAGTTTTTAAATTTGTCAAATCATTTCGGGGGGGCTCTAGCCCCCCAAGCCCCCCCCCCCCCCCCCCCCCCCCCCCCCCCCCCCCCCCCCCCCCCCCCCCCCCCCCCCCCCCCCCTAGCTACTTGCCTGCTACTCCCCTGTATATTTTGTTTTTAAACAAAAAAAAGTTAACTTCCAGCTCATATATTAGTTCTCATGTAGTGTGAAAACTAGTTTATATGAATGCTTGATTTTTTGCATGGGAGTGGTTACCTCATTAAAAACGTATTCTGATAATGGAAAACTAGAAAATTCCCGAAATAGATTCCTGAAAGGGTCAATTAATAAATTTGAAAACAAAAAACTCAATAGATTATATGTTAGGACAATATCATAATAAAGAAGTATGGAGAAAGGCCTCGAACTTGAATAATTTTAATTTTCATTGCACAAAAAAACATAATTTCTATGTTTTAATAAATATTATATCAAACTTGTTCAAAATGTGAAAATTTAAAAAAATATATTTCTAATAAAAATGCAATTTGAAGCAAATATTCCGAATAAAAATGTAATTTAATATAGAATTAAAACAAATTACAAATACTCGCGAAAACGATAAAGTCTTTCCGGTATAGTAATTTGATTTTAAAATTGAATCCACGATTTACCTACTGAAACAAGCAAATTGGTAAAAAAAATGATTTTCTTTTTTTTTTGCAATCTTTGTTTTTACGAAAATATAAAAATTTTAGAGAAAAATATTTCTAATGTATATGCAATTGACAACAGTTTCAAAAAAATGTCTGATATAATTAATTGATTTTAAAATTGATAAAAAAAATTTGTATGTTTTTTTTTTTTTATTTGCAGTTTTGTTTATTTAGATATTTTTTCAATTACACTTTCAGTAAAAATTATCACAATTTAATTACTGTTACAAGTCTTCGACTTACAGTAATGTGTTTTACATTACACACAAAAAACGCTTTGTTGAATATTTGATCACAATGTTAATTTTTTCTTTTAACCTATTTTCTTATTTTTTTTATCAAATTACATTATTATAAATTTATCACAAAAAAATGCAGAATTAAGAAAATATTGTTAAATAAAATGTTCCGACGTTATATAAAATTCTTTTGATTTCTTGTTCCTTTTAAAATATAAATTACAAAAGCTGTTTACAGCTTTCGTCCATCCAATCATTTAAGATTATAAAGTGTATTTAAAAGAAAATTGTAACTTTGAATTAATCTTAGTATGGAAATAAATTATAATATCATGACCTAAATTTTTTTTTTGGTTTGCAAATATAAAAAAATATTGAAGAATTAAAGGAAAAAAGCACACTAAGCAATATATGTTAAATACAAGAAAAAAGAATAATTTCATTATATCATCATATATATGTGGACTCTTTACCTTTGATTTTTTTGTCTATCTACTCAATCATTTGCAAACTCACTATGAAACAAAATGAGGGTTGTGGCCTTGGGGGTGAATGATTCTTATACCGAACGATTTTATTAGGTTACACTTAAAATACTATGTAGGTAAACCCCTCTGCAAATGTAGTTAAAAACAAAAAAAATTTTACTTAAAGAAGGAACGACTTACATTTCAGTAAATTTAACTAACATTGTCATTTGTTTTTAATGTTCAATAAATGAACCACAATTGTAGTAAAAATTTACTACATTTGTTAAATATAAAAATAAGTTTTTTTTTATTTTTTTAAATAACAAAAAACTAATGCAAAAATGAGTGTAAAATTATAAAACTGTCATTTGATGTGGTTCGTTTTTTTTAATGACTGAACTACAGGGTTAGTAAAAATAATTTAATTTGTTTTAAAAATTACTGACATTTACATTAAAAATAAAGAAACTGAGTTACACCCCAGACAGCTCCAAATTTTTAAAGCAGAAGTTCCTCGTGTGTATATTTTTAAATATAAAATTAAAAAAATTAATTTTATAAAATAAATGTTTAACCCACCAGTAGATCTGAAATAAAATAAAAATATCGTTATAAATGCTTCTTTAAAGGGGATCCGCATATTAGTCATGTGATACTATCGTCTCGCTGAAGAAAAAAATATATGAAATCAATTTGTAAAAAATACATATACACTTAGACTACTTTGTAAGTAAAGACCACTGCAAATGTAGTTAAAAATAAATGAAATTTCACTTAAAGAAATGATGACTTACATTTCAGCAAATTCAACTAACATTGTCATTTGTTTTTAAATGTTTAAAAAATGACTAACAATTGTAATAAAAATGAGCCACATGTTAGTAAAACTTAAACAAACATTATTTTTTTTAATTAGAAAAAACTAGTATTAAAATTAATGTAAAATCATAAAACAGTCATTTGGTGTGTGTTTTTTTTTAAAAAAGAACTACAAGGTTAGTAAAAAATTTAATTTGTTCTACAAATGGCTGACATTTACATTAAAAGCCAAGAAATTGTATTACAACCCAAACAACTACATATTTTAAAAGCAGAAGTTGCCTGAGTGTAGTACTTTAGATACATTTTACTGATGTGAGTCATTTATACTACAACCAAATCATAGTGATTTTTAATGGTCAGAAAAATCAGGCACTTTATTTTTAGTGCCATTGTTAGAAATTCAAATTAAGGTACTGGTAAAGTTCTGATTTCTTACTCTATCCCTAGATTGGCGATATGTGCTTTGTCAGCACATTCGTAAAAAAATATAAAGTACTGGCAATGCCCTGAGTTAGAACACTTTTCCATGAAAACGTCAAAAACATTTAATTTCGAGCTATGTAATTATCCTTAAAAAGGTATTAATATATAATAACTGATGCTTGAAAATCACTTTTGACCCAAAATATGGTTGATGTTAAAAACATTTACTATCCTCACAATATGTTTCCGTAAATACTACTGAATATACACATTAAGTTAATTTAAAATCAGTTAAAAAAGGACTATTTATTTACTTATCATTTAAAACATTTGTATTTTTTAGTTTATTTTCAACTGTTAAAAATTAATTGACAAAATAAGGTTTTCGTTTCAGTAGATTTTTTTCGTTTATTTCAATACTCAATATAATATAACAACTTTTTGTTTTAAATAGTAAATTTGAACTGAATATTTTAACTAATAACGAAAGTCAGTTTTTTTTTATTTATTTTATTTACTGTGTAGCAGACAGAAAAGTTAGAAAATATATTCTTTGGTAATTTAACTTCATTCACAATTGAAACAACTTTACGGATTAAGTTTTTCAATAATTGTTGAACTTTTATGGAAAAGTCCTTGTGAGTGTACAGTTTGTTAAAAAATTTAAAATAGTGTTTTTTTATGCTTGTGAAAAATGTTTTTAATGTTTTAAGCCATCAAATGTTATTAAAAAAGGAACTGTTTTGGTGTTGGCAAAGCACTTAAATTCTTAGCAATTTATTATTATTATTATTATTATTGCAATTTTTAATTTGTATGTTTCGAAAAACTTTTAAAACAATTAAAACTTAACATTACAAAAAACTGATTTATTTAAGATAACCATTGTCATCATATAGGCCAATAAGTTTACTGGCAACATTTTCTAAAATATTTGAAAAATATTTCTAAGAAGACTTCAGCCAGTTTTAGAAAACATAATATCATTCCAGACCACCAGTTTTTTCAGAAATTATCTTACGGATCGATGCTTTTACGTCTAAATTAAAGATGAAATGTCTAATAAATTCAATGCTGGCGTTCCACAAGGTAGAGTACTCGGTCCAGTTTTATACACAATTTATACATCTGATATGCCAACAACTCCAAATACCACGATAGCACTTATGCGGACGATACGGCTATTGTTGCTACCAGTGACCCAGAAACGGAAGCATCTTCCTTTGTTCAAAATGAACTCAATTTGCTAGAAAAATGGCTTTTAAAATGGAATATTAAAGTGAACTCTGAAAAATCAACCCATACTACATTTACATTAAGGCGGAATGATTACCATTTATCAAGAGGAAATACCTAAAAGTGAAACTGTCAAATATTTGGGAATGACAATAGACAGGCGCCTTACATGGAAAGCGCACATTAAGGCGAAGCATGAACATTTAAAACTGAAATGCAAGAAACTTTATTGGCTATTTGGACCAAAATCCCAATTCAACTGAAACAATAAATTACGTATCTACAAAGCTATACTTAAACCAGTTTGGACCTACGCTATACAAATCTGGGGTACTGCGAGCAAATCCAATACCGCCATCTTTGAAAGGTTCCAATCAAAAACGCTTACGTTAATTACTAATGCACCCTGGCTTATAACTAATAAACATATCCGTCTCGATCTAAAGATACCAACGGTTAGACAAGAAATTCAAACGTATAGTGAAAAATATTTGCAGAGGCTGAGTAATCGCATTAATCCTTTGGCTATATACCTTCTTGATGACAGCAATGAAACAAAGCGATTAAAACGAACTCATATATTAAACTTGCCATTCAGAAACTAATTCTGAACTTGTAAATATTAAAAATGATTTAAATAATTGTTGTACAAACATATTTAACCTCTTAGATATTATTATTATTATTTTCTTTTCACCTTTTGCAATTATTTAATTAAAATTCATAAATAAGTATTATTAAAAATTCATTAGATTACTGATAGTTTATTGTATAAAGTTATGTGGTTTAAAGGAATCACATAACACCTGTTAATTAATATCATGTTAAAAAATTTGATTATTGTCCTTGGACAGATTGTAAATAAAGAACAATTGAAAAAAAAAAATTTAAGATAATCAGTAAAAAAAATAAATTTTTCAGATGTATTTTTTTTATATATTTTGAAAATTTAATTTGCATCACAAATGCAGTTTTTGGATAAAAACATAATATTATATAGAGTGTATTGTAAATTTGAAAGTGTTTTAAAACCTGTTTAAAATAAAAAAATTACAAATTATATAAACAACTAAATTTTGTATTTGGAAATAATATATAAGATAGTTAAAAAAAACCACTAATAATCGGGTTTGAATTTTATATAAACGATTATAGTTTTAATGTTTCAAAAATTTTGGAATGTATTATTGCATGACTGTGATTTTTGTGTGTATTATTGCATGAGTGTGAAAGAGGACAACCATATGAATAGAATGATTTTTGAGTCAGAGAATGGCGATAACAACTTTCACATTATGTATGTGGAGATTTGATAATAGGCTCCATATATGCTCGGTCAATTCGTATTAGATTTATCAAGGCATTCATTATAATTGATTCTTGTGATCGAGAGAGTATTACAATTATTAAAATACCTTTTTTTTTTGAGAGTACACTCAGGGAACTTCTGCTTTAAAAACTTGTGGTTGTAATACAGTTTCTTTATTTTTAATGTAAATGTAAGTCATTTGTAGAACAAATTAATTTTTTTACTATTTTCGTAGTTCATTTAAAAAAAAAAACAAATCACATCAAATGACTGTTTTATGATTTTACATTCATTTTTACAGTAGTGTTTTGTTATTTAAAAAAAAAAAAATTTTGTTTATTTTTTACTACCATGTGGTTAATTTTTACTACAATTGTTAGTCATCCTTTGAACATTAAAAAACAAATGACAATGTTAGTTTGAATTTAATGAAATGTAAGTCGTCCTTTCTTTAAATAAATTTAATTTTTTTGACTACAAATGCTGTCGTCTTTACCTACATAATATTCTAAGTGTATCTGTCATTGATATCCGCTTCTTTAAAATCCTTTGAGGGCAAAAAATCAAAAAAAAATATTTATTTTTCATTCATAACTTACGAAAAAATACAGAAAAGCCAAAAAAAACTGTAAAAATATTTTTTTATATAAATAGATCATTATTGGACTTCAAAGCTTAGTAACGTCATGATTCTTGTTAGGAAAAGACCCTAGCAACGTTTTTCATTTCTAAGAAGACAAGAATGGAGCCAACATGATGATTAATAGGTCCGACGCAATCAGTTAACCACTGTTGTTCTGGTACTTTTGCTTACACACAGGAAACACAGAACACTTGGAACAGTTGGGTTTCGCAGGGTGATCTTGTGTAACGACAGTAGTCGCGCTGCACATTTCTGTCTGCACACTTTGTAGTTCTACCAACAAACACGGTACCTTGTCACTACTGACAAGGTACTTTAGCAAGTGCTGGCAACATGTGCTTTCCCAATCCCAAAATTATAACATCATTAGACAAATAGTGTCGGACAAGCGCTTTTTAAACTAAATTTCCAAAGTTGGAAAAATGTTAGTAAAACCAAAATAAAAAAAAAATTCGTGTATAATTTTTTGTTCCCGCCGAGATTCGTACATTGGCCACCAGATTGGCAGCCGACAGCTCTCACAACTAAACTAACATGACATATAATACTTGCTAGCTTAAAACCTAAGTAAATTATAACTTCTGGATAACAGTTGGCTGCTCAAATATGTCAGCACTGGCATAAGGTTTGATGGAAAAATGTGTCAACGTTTGGAAAACAAAAAAAGTTGGTCTTAAAAGAGCTTTTCCAGAAACTAAAACAAATCAATTTTATATGAAAAAAATATTAAAAAGTATAAAAAATCACAAAAAAAAATGTTTTCCTGAAAACGGAATAGAACTTGAAACCTTCCGACTACAAAGTTTTTGAAATAAAACATCATAATTTTTATAAACAAAATTAGCAGTGGTTAAACTTTTGAGGCGTTGGTAATTTCTGACTGGATAGCACTGGGAAAACAAATACTTTTTGCGAACGTTGGCCCAATGGTCTCAGCCAGTTCTTCGGTGATGTTTCTTTTTCTGTAGACCACTGAAATTATTGTAAAACAAATATTTACAACGCGCTTTTTGGAAACACTGGTAAAGCGCCTTAAACAAGTGTTCTGCCAGTAGTTTACTTACAATTCCTCGGTTAGCCATTAGTATATCAGTGCTTGATTTTTTTTACTACTGGCAGTTTCTGATTGGGTTATTTTGTAATCATAAAATAGGTTCGAAAGCTAAGCAAAATATAACAAAATGACAACAAAATGACAACAAATCGATACTCTGAACCTACTAATTAGTAATTATAAAACACCCATACGCCTAGTAACAAATATGAGGTTGACTAAGGTAAGAAATGTTATATTGATTAAGCTTAAAAGTTTGGCTGACTTACCTTTATTCTTAGCTAATTTACCTTCAGCTGTCAAATAAAATTTAGGTCTGCCATAATTTAGGTCAAAAAAATTTATCAGAACGTGATTCTCAACTTCATTGACAATTCTACTGCCGAAAATACAGGAATCATTTTCTGTTGTATGAGCTGAATTTTTTACTGTTTGTGCGTCCTTTTTATGAGTATACTATAGATGGCATAATTTATTTATTTATTTACTTGTTTATTTCCTATACAACAAGATTTGATCTTATATTTATAGTATAGGAATGCAAAATGTTAAATATTAATGTTTGGCAAAACAAAATATTAAATTATTAAATCAAACATTAACTTTAAATATAATTATAAAATATACAAATTATAAACATTATAAAAATTACAATCAATTGCACGGATCAATGTTATAATAGCGTTCACAAAAATAATAAAATTAGGAAAAAAAATTAAATAAAAATTGTTTAAAGTTTTTTGCATTGCTGTTTAGTTGTTGGTTTTGTGGGAGAGTATTCCAAAGACGCGTAGCATTTAGATAGAACTGCCATTCAGACACAAGATTTCGATGGCTTGGGAGTATAAGTTTTCTACCCCTGGGTGATCTGGCAAAGCGTAAGTTGGCATATAGATATTGAGGATTTTAAGTACAAATAATTTTATGTAAGAATATAAGCACCCGAATTTTTAAAAGATCATCAAAAGATACTCCATAGAGGTTTTTTGTAAATATTGAAATATGGTCAAACCTTTTTAAACCGTAAACATATCTTACTATGTTATTATACAAGACATTTAACTTGCGTTTGCTTGCAGAATCACAATTTGCAAAAAGCTCACACCCATAAATCAATCCAGGAATCAGATAGGATTTAACGAGAAGTATTCTTATTCTTAGGGGAGTAAAAAATTGAGTTGACCATAGTGATCTTAACTTAATGTAAGTTTGACCAACTAGTGTGTTCACGTGGTTTATCCAAGTTAAATATTTGTTAAACGTTATTCCCAGACTTTTTGCAGTCTGAACCGGTACTATTTTTCCACCATTTATTAAAAATTCATCTTCAATAACTGGATTAGCAGTTTTTTATGAATCACCAAATACTTTGACTTTTTTGGATTTAAACAAAGCCCATTTGCTGTTGCCCACACATATATTCTATTGAGATCATCATTCATTTTATCAACATTTTCTCTAATCGATCTAACTGAACTACTCAAAAGCAATTGCACGTCATCTGCATACATCTGTATTTGACAATGAGAAAGCTGATTCGGCAAATCATTCGCATATATTGAAAAAAGAAGTGGTCCTAGAATTGACCCTTGTGGTACTCCTCTAGTAAGGGGTAACGGGTTAGAATAAGCATTGTTAACAAAAACAGATTGTGTACGTTCTGTTAAGTAGGAAAACAACAACTGAGTTGACGTTTCAGAAAACTTAAAAAAATGTTTAAGTTTCATGCATAAAGTTAAGTGATCTACCGTGTCAAATGCCTTAGAATGGTCAAGAAGAACCAAGAAATTAATCATACCGTCATCTAGCTTGTGTCGTATATTTTCTGAAACATCAATCAAAACTGTAATACAGCTGTGATTAGATCTAAACCCTGATTGCTTATCAGACAACAAACATTTGTCCTTTATATATTTGCGAGTGTAAAAGCTTTTCTAGTACCTTTGAAAGGAAGCATAAAATGGCAACTGGCCGAAACTCCGAAGCTGATTTAGGAAGTGGTATTACTTTAGCATGCTTCCACTTCACCGGAAACGAGCTTGACATGATAATAGTGTTAAACAAATGTGTTACATAGGGAAGAAGCAAAGGCAAAAAGTATATTTATAAATTTTGGATGCAAATTATCATAGCCTACTGCGTTAGACTTAATTGAAGAAAACGTTGAAAAAACATCACATTGGCTTACACCGGAAAATTCAAACCTATTTTCGTTTTAGAGAAGTGAGTGATTTGAGCTGTCCGTAGCTGCAAAATTGTGAAAATTGTTGTCGATCTGAACTAACGGTATGTTCGTAAAGGAAATATTAAGTTCATTGGCATTAGCCTGACATTTATTTGACTCATTGACTTTGCCAATTCCGATTTCGCGGATGGTTTTCCAGTTTCGTTTCGAATCAATAGCAGTACTAAAGCGGTTCGAGTAATATTCCGTTTTCGAAATTCTTATTTTATTGTTAACATTTTTTCTAGCAATACTGCATTCGATTTTCAAGTCTATTGTCCTAAATCGTTTCCACCTTGAATATGCAACATGCCTCTTCTCGATTAATTGTTTAATAGCTCTTGATAACCAGTGTTTTGATCTTCCTGATACATTTTTAGATTATCATACAGGCGCTGCACATTATTTTCGAGAAACAAAAGTTGTTCATCAACAGAAGTCATACAATACATATTACTCCATTCAATTTCGAGAAAGTTCGTACGTAACATAGTTAAATTTAAATTTTTGAAATCGCGATAGCAATGAACATAATCTTCTTATTGAATTCGGAAATTATATGTAAGAAAAATTAAATCATGTTTCGAAAAACACGATGCCGAAATCTGATCATAAAACATCACGTTTAATTTATTTGCCACAAAGAAAATATCTAGTAATGTACTATTAGTATTTGTAAAATGTGTTGGATTAACAATATTAACCGAAGTGAGTCCAAGCGAAAACATATCGTCGGTGAGAGTTGATTCAGTTTTCAAAAACTTGCCTAAATTCATCGATTTTATTGTTTAAACTTTGTGCATTTATGTGCGATATGGTGAGATCTTTTGTATGTTTACCGAAGATTTTTACCAATTCATTGTTATATCTTTGGAGAATCTGCTCAAACTATTATCAGAATGCATCAAAATAATTTAATAAAAAACAAACATCCCCAACAGCAATGCAAATTTTTTTTATTAAATATATGTGAAATAAGAATCGTTTTAAAAAAGATAAAATATAGATGAATTTTTCGAAAAAAGTTTGACACAGCAAAACGTTACGTAAACAAAAAACATTAAAAAAATCATAGATTCATTTGCAATAAACAAAATAAAAAATTAAAATGCATAAAATGTTAAACAAAGAATGAAACTTTGGTTTGATTTTAAAATAAAATAGAACAATAAATAGAAAGGAAAAATTTAAAAACCGGTAATAAAAATTCGAAAATTTATAAAAAAAGTTTAAAAAAGTAAAATTAACCAACAAATTGAGGACTTGTATATGAAAATGAATTTTGTATCTATTAAAGGAGATAATTTTATTGTTGCAACATAAATTGAAATTCTTTATGTACATATTACATTGTGCATCAGTTTGTGTTATTGGTTTTTGATATTTCAAAATTTCCAAAAAATTAATGATGGTACATACTTCAGTCGTTCTTTTATGTGTCTACATATATTCAGAATGTAAACAAAAAGCTTATAGTCAGAGTGTTATATAAGTACATAAAATCTATGAAGAATTAAGTCAGAGCATTTTAAATGTACAACATCACATTTTCATTCAAAATTAATGTATGGCCACTAGGGCGTTTCAGCATTTCCATTTTAAGACGTATGGCCGAAAAGATTTTTGAGAATTTTTTCAGATTTTGGGAAAGGGGTACAGGGTCAAAAAAAAACACTTTTTTAGTTTTTTTTATCTTTGATTTGTTTTTACTAAACCAGTTAAATCACTACCCAAGATTTCTAGCCTACTAAAAAATTATTCAGAGAACAAGTGGTTAGTTTAAGTGCCACTCTGCTGACCTGAAAATTAAAAGTAAAAAATCAAAAATTTTACAAATTCAAACCTCAATTACTTTAGAAATAATCATTGAATCGCCGCGAAATAAAATTTTATAGATTGGCCATCAAAATATTTTTTTTTTTGGATATCAAACTCGTTTTTGACACTTTCGGAAAAATATTGAACAATAATTAAAAAGTTAAAAAAGATATTTTCTTCTCCCGGTTGACATGAGATTTGCCTAAAAAGTATGGAAATTTCACAAAAACTAATTTGTTACCAAATGAAAAGTATTTACAGACACATCTAACAAATTTTGTTTTACGCCCAATACGATACGATGCCCATTTTTGAGGTTTGAGTTTGAAAACTTCTGAATTTTTACTTTTAATGTCACCAGAATGACCCTTAAGCTAATAATTTGCATATAAAATATTTTTTTTAGTAAGTTAGAACTCTTGAGTAGTGGTTTATCTGGTTCTGTGAAAACAAAGCATAATAGAAAAAAAAAAACTAAAAAAGTTTTTGTTTCATAAGCTCTTTTTATGCATATAATCCATTTCAGCGACCCCATACCCCCTTTCCAAAAATCTGAAAGGTGGTAGGGAATTTTTACGCTTCAAAAACTGTAAAAATCCAAAAAAAAAAGTGGAAATGCTGAGACGCCCTAATGACCACAACAATAAACCACAATATTTTGTTTAAAATTTAAGACCATTCAATGTTTTTACATGTACATTATACAATGGCTAACTAAAATAGTATAGTTAACTGAACAAATATAGGAACATAAGTATATTTTAACCATAATAAAAGATAAATCAATTGTGATACTTAATCATAGTTATTTTCTAAAAGCATACAAAATTAACATTTTGAATTAAAATTGATTAACATTTCATAGAAAATTTTGCAAGGCTTAAACATAAATTTACTTTTAAAATCAGTAACAAATTCCACAAAGTTTTTTAAGAATATTTTGCCCTTGTTCACATTACTATCATTTTTTCTATTTAAAAAAATTTAGTGTTCAATTTCAAGCAGTACACCCAGAGAAAAATTTAGCTATTTGCCAACTGAGATTCGGTTACTCCGACTCAAATTCGGTTATTATGAATTTCATGCGGTAGCTTCAACTGAACATTATTTTTCACAATAGTGGGTCGGTTAATTCAACTGAATTTTAATTGCAACACCCAACATTTTCAGAAATCTAATGTTAATATCGTTGTACTAACATAATTTATAAGTTGTTACCATTAACATACACTTTTCAATACAGTTGGTATTTTATTTCTCTGTGTGTATAAATGGCTAACGTAGTTAATGGACAGATTTTGAAAAAACTGGTTGTATGACAGTTTGAAATCTTGGATAATTAAAATATATCAAATAATATTTTCGGCGACAAAACCAATAACAGAACTGTATCTGAATTTGTGTAGGATGTTTTACAAACAATTTTTTTGGTAGTTTTGACAGAATTCGAATTTTTCTAACTTGAAATAAATTAAAACTACCCAGAGCACAGTAGGATAATTCACAAAATGCTTGGAAATAATTCAGCCATTTCTTATTTAGTGTCCGATTGCAATGACATTTTGAACAGGCATAAGTGAAGTAAAATCGAGCTTCAGTTTTAATTTTGAACCTTCCAAACCCTCTGGTGAAACTTTTTGCATACAAAATTGTAACCTGCTAGTAGAGACTAACAAAAAACATGCTTACATGTGTGGGCTATCTCTAATAGAGATATTTATTCCCATTTTAAAATGTGAAATTCCAAATTTGGTCCGACTCAGGTCCAGTTTTTTGCGAATAGCAGAACGAAATCGATACCAATTTATTTTTTTAGAATATTGATTATTTAACTAAGTATTTGATTTAATAAAAAAAAAAAAATATTGAGTGCAATATCTTGTTCCACTCAAAAAATAAATTCGTTTAAATTAAAAATAAATTTAAATTAAAAAATATATTTAATTTTTGCGATTTTTTGTCCAAAAAGCACTAACAGTATTTTACCTCCAGATAAATATTTTCTTTCTGAACATATAAAGGTTTTATTATATAAAAGCGACTTGTGTTAAAAACAATTTTAATTTGTATATAGTTATTCCTCAGTTTACTCGAAACATGAATTCTGTTCGCGATTTCCCAAAAGAAATAGGTTGCAAAAATAATGGGTACAGTAATAATATTATGTATGTAAAGACGAGAACAAATGTAGTCAAAAAAAATTAATTTCACTTGAAGAAAGAAAGGATGACTAACATTTCAATAAATTCAACTAACATTTTTCATTTGTTGTTACTGTTCAGGAAATTACTAAAAATTGTAGTAAAAATTAACATATGTTAGCAAAAAATAAATAAACATTTACTTTTTTTATTTTTTTAAATAACAAAAAGTAACTGTAAAAAATTGAGGTAAAATCATAAAACAGTCATTTGACGTGGTTTGTTTTTTTAAATGAACTATAATGTTAGTAAAAAATTTAATTTTTTCTACGAATAACTGACATTTACATTAAAATAAAGAAACTGCATTACAGTCCAACCAACTACATATTTTTTAAAGCAGAAATTCCCTGAGTGTATTAATAAATATTTATTGAATAAATAGTGAAGATTTACATTTTCACAACAACTGAAATTTTTACCTTCATATAAGTCTCACTCAAGTTTTTGTTCTACCAAGAGTGCTAAATACGATTCCTTTTAAAAATACCGTAATCTAAATTTAATTTTCTTTTAATCGACACCAATAACTTATACCTATGATATGTTTATAACACTTGTATGATGTGTTCATAACTCCTTAACAGGAAATGTTTAAATGCTAACCCCTATGAAAATATTTCTTATATTTCTTATTATGAGTGTTTGTATTCATTTTCAAACTGATGCAAGATATGAAAACAAAGACTCATAGTAAGAATAATTTGCATAAGAAGTAACTTTTGAAAATTTTCTGTTAAGGATTTATCAACACATCATACAAGTGTTTGGTAGCGTTGGAAAGGATATTAAATGTAGATTACGACAATTTTAAAATAATCCCAACTATTGGTAGAACAAAAACTTGGGAAATCCTATTAGGAAGGTAAAAATTTCAGGTTTTGTTAAATGCAAATTTTCACTATTCAATAAAATATTTATTAATTTCATCCAATGATTTTTTTGACTTAAAAATACTTTTAAGTCAACAATGATGAATTTCATATCAAAACCTATAAAAAGACATATTTTGAACCCGACCCTCTCAGATTTTGATGAAATTTTGCATACAGCTACATTTTACATATACAAACACAACCTCATTTTTAAAAATTGCATTTTCGAAAAATTGTGGGCGTGGCAACGTATCGAAATATTTTAAAAATGACGAGAAAGGTCGTTTTAATATATATATAACATATCTAAAAACTAACACGGCGTTTTTTTTCTTTTTAAGTTTTTTTAACTTTTGTTAACTTCCTTACATTTTGATATTATTGTGTGACAAAAAAGAATAAAGTAGCTATAATTTGAAAGTTATACAGATTTTTTTGTAATTCTAATTGATTAGAATAAGAATCGTATTATCAAATTTTTCGGACACCCCCAAAATATGGACTTACCCTTGGTAAATTCTTTTTTATTTTTATTTTTTTAGATTTAATATATAATTTTGCGCAGCTCATACTGTTGACTTTCGGAATATTTGCTAACTTTTAGTGAAGTTTCATCTAAATTTATAAAAGAATGGCAGCTTTGAGTTCCTATAATAGTTTTATACCTTTATACCAAGATCTTTGAAATCGGTTCAGCCATTCCGTAGTAATCACAGCTTGAAAGTACATATTATCGTCATTTTTCAAAAACTTCGATACCTTGCCACGCCCACATATTTTCAAAAATGCAATTTCTAAAAATGAGGTTGTCTTTGTATAGGTAAACTGTAGCTGTACTCAAAATTTCATCAAAATCTGAGAGGGTCGGGTTCAATGCATATCGGTTTGGATATGAAATTCTTCCAATGTGAAATTTGTGTCCGAATTTATGATTTGCTGTAAGCAATACCACAATTCATAAAAAGAAAATAAAGAATTCCAAAAATGGAATTTTTTAATTTTTTGCTTAGGTGTGTGTTGCAGTATCTATAACCATTTCCGCTACCACATTTTTAAAAATGTTTCAACTTAAGAAGCGTTTGGCTTGAAAAGTTTATACAAATCAAAACATTTTTTTAACACAACTCTCGTTTATATATAAAAAAAAACCTTTTAGATGTTCCAAGGAAGCGTTGAAGCACACGAGTTAGAGAGTAGATCTCAAATTATTTATGATATAAAAAATGTTCACAAGTGTAAAATGTTAAATGTAATTGACGTCGCCCACGTTTGTATATTGCGTATTGCATCAAATTCCTTGCCCGTTTGCATCAAACTCCTTGTTGTTGAGAGAAAAACAAAATAACATATTTATTTCGTTAGGATATTTATTTATCGATACTTTAGAATTATATCGTTTTGCTTTTTTAAGGTTAACGGTATTTTAAGTAATTTCGTTAGGGTATTTTAGGGATATCGGTATTTTAAATTATTTCGGTAGTGTTATTTTAAGGTTAAAAATAGTTACTTAAAACAGTATTGAACCGTTATCGATAGTGTTTGCCAACCATGTTTTTGGCACGTATGAGTGTTGAAGTACATAATGTTGCTCATACGCATTGGTACGTGGCGAGAAGGAACTTAACTGGAATGCATGCGGTTATAAATCTATAATTTATTTATTTATATATATAAATAGTTTTAATTTGGTATGAGGTTAATGAATATTATTTCTGACCTTTTGTGAAAATAAATATTAAATCTTAGGCAAGTTATGTACAGTTGTTGGTCAAATTAGCGCATATATATGAAATGTATAAAAAACACACATAAATTAAAATCTCTTCTTTTTACAAAAAGCAAAAAGGTTTTTAAGATTTTCACATATCCATGCTTTATCAGAAATATATTATGTTAATCTACAAACATATTCTTCTAGAGTTCTACAAAAAAAAAAAAAAAAACATTTGCCACAACGTTAATAGTTTTGAATATAGGTCAACAACATTTTAACATATACTTTATAAACTATGTTGCTGAAATACTTTTTAAATGTAACAAATGTCAACAACATTTTAACATATACCTTATAAACTATGTTGCTGAAATACTTTTTAAAATGTAACAAGCCTCCTACAACATTTAGTTTTGCAGAACTTTAATAACATTCATATATATTACCCCTCAAAAAATGATATTGGATGCTGTGGACAGTAGATAAGGATGTGTTTATACTCCTTTGAAGTATAAATAAAAAACTACACAAGCAATCAACATTTCATACAACACAAGGGAAATTATTTCAAACAGTTTTTTTTTCATCATCCCATTTCATTTACATTTGGATTTATATGACAATAAGTAATTTGAGTTAATGTTTGGGTATTAATTATCTTAAATCAATACTTAATATAACTTATATTTGATGTTAGTGAAAATAGCTTTTAACAAATTATTTAAAAATACATTGCGCTTTAGGCTCCTTGAACCTGAGAGCTCGTTATTGGGCAGTTGTCTGAATTCATTGTTAGAATGAGATGTACACAGATGAAAATAACACCAAATTTTAAGTGACAAAAGTAGTTTTTAAAATTCAATTTTTACTTCGAGAACATGTTAATCATTCATATTCAAGCTTTTTTTTCAAGAAACGTGTTTGTTGAAACCCAAATATCTTAACAATAGCAGTGATGTCAACTACTTTGTGTGTCTTCGAATACGCGTTTAAATTATTAACATTTTATTTGATATATTTAAATTATTTTATAATCAAAATATTATGTTTTACTTATTTATAAAGTAATATTTTTTTATAAGATAATAAAAACGAGTTTAAATAAAAAAATTGCACAAAAAAAAATATCAGTATTTTAGCGCTTTTCGCTGCGTAATTTTCTTTCACTAACTAATATAGTACACAACACTGATCCCTGTCATTCTTTATACACGCAAGAAAGAGAAACAACAAGTTAAAAAAATTTGTTAAATGAAACAGTTATAAAAAAATAGGCATATATATAATAATAATAAGAATTATGTTTTTTTTGAAATTTAATTGTGCTATGAAAATGAAAATTATTAAAGTTCGAGGACATACTCTATATTTCTTTATTAGGATATTGTCTTAACAAATAATCTATAGAGTTTTTTTATTTTCAAATTTATTATTTGACTCTTTCAGGAATGTGTTGACAGATCTATTTCGGGAATATTCTAGGTTCCCATCATCAGAACACGTTTTAAAGGAGGTAACAATCCCATGCCAAATATCAAGCATTCATATAAACTAGTTTACCTCACTACATGAGAACTAATATATGAGCTCAAGTTAAAGATTATCACCATTGATCAAAAATAAATTGAAAACTTGTTGCTATGTGCAATTCCCGAAATAGAACTATCAACACATCCCTAAAGGTTCAAATAATAAATTTGAAAACAAAAAAACTCTACAGATTAGTTGTTAGGACAATATCCTAATATAGAAATATAATATAAAATATATATAGCCTCGAACTTGAATAATTTTCATTTTCATTAAGTGATTATTTTATTTGTTTTGTATTATTTATAAATTACTTATAAATATTATTATATTATTATTATTATATTATTATTATATTATTTATAAATTAAACGGAAGTTATTTTAACAAAAACTCTCATTGTCTGCAAAATATTTTCCAATTTTATTTAAAAAGTTTAGTTTGAATTTCAAAATAATTTAATTTTTGCCCAAAACTTGAAATGTATATAATTCAGTTCATACTTTTTTGATGTCTTTACCTATAATTCATGTAAAATGCATGTTTTGAAAACTCTGGCCCCAAATATGGGCCGATTTATTTGACATTTTTTTGCAAAGTAGAAAACAACAAAATATTAATATATTTAAGCAAATCTGAATGCAAATTCTTATCTGGTTAAACTTGTTACGTGTTAAAAATTGAAAATTGCAAAAAATCCTTTTTTGTCAATAAGGTACTTAAGGTACTTAATAAGGTTCTATTGTACCCGGAATTTAGTTTATTTGAAAAAATACAAAGCATTTATACTTTTCGGAAATATAACGTAACACAGATACAATTAATGCCAAAACCGTCGACGGTTTTAAATTTTTCTCCCACCAGCCCCCTCCGAATTCGGGAGATTTCTTTAAAAAATATTTAAATTTAAACAATAATTTCTCTGTGTGCATCTCTCGGATTGGAAAAATAAAGCCACATATATCTTCACAAAAGTGGACACAGCAGTTGAAATTCGAAAAACCCCCAGTTTTGGAAATTTTCTAAACATTTTTGGAAATTGTCTGGTAGTTTTTGTTCAAGACATTTTTTTATCCGATTTTTTTCTTGGTATAGGCTTATTACATTAAAAATGTCATATCGATGCATTAATTAACACCACCAAGTATTTAAACTTTTCTGAAAGATAATATAACACAGATAAATTAAAAGTAAATAATTTAATTTTTTTTAAATCATTCTTCCCCAAGGGCCTCTCCGAATTCAGCGTATTTTTTTTAGCAAATATTAATTTTATTCAATTATTTCTCTGAGTGAATAGTGAGTGAATTAGCAAATAAATATCATATGCAAAAACAATAATGTTTTCTCAATTATTTGTAGAAGTCGATTTAATACTCGACCTAAATCTGATCAAAAAATACGACATTTTAAAGAATACAATTATACGATATTTTGTTAAATTTTTGTTTTAAAAACTTAAAAAATATTTGATCGAAATATGCTGCATTTTAAACAATCTGTTGCATAATAAATTTTAAGCACCAGTCAAACTGGACAACAAGAAATTTGATCACAAACGAGTCCAACGGGAAATGAAAATATACCATGAATAGGCCAAAACCCCTAAAGAGTTTTTGAAACTTGGCTCAAATTTAAATTTTACAGCTTTTCGAAATTTGGTTCTTAATGACCTTTTTTCTGCAAAGGTGAAAGTTTAGCAATAACGAGATTATTTAATGCATACAAATGCATGTTCTAACAAGTTTTCTTATTAGATACGATATTAAAATACAAAAAAAATAGTTTTTTTACACTGCGAAAAAAGATGAGTTCATGTTAAAAAGTTTGTATTTTTGGATTGATTTTTTTAATGTTTTCATATTTATTTTTTTTTTTTTCAAAAACTAAGCTTTCACAATTGTTCGTTTTTTGCAAAACTCTATAAAATTATATTCATATGTGGGCTTATATTTGTAAAGCCGATTACATACATATATTTCAGTGTATGATCATAAATGGTTTCATATAGGAGTAAACATATTGGGACCCCAAATTTGAGGGTATATGGTTATATATAGCTATTCGGTGTTCCTACAGCACTTAACCCCACCGAAGTAAAATAATGAATCGGTGGGTACTAACCAAAAAGCTTCAATAAGTTCGATCAGGTGCCGAGCAACACCTCCCGATTAAAACAAATTGATATGATGCTTTATATAATCATACGTAATTTACTATGTGTCTTTATACAGTTTTATTCGAGAAATGGGCCAATGTAATTATGTAAGTTTCCATTACTTTAGTTGTAATTTAATACATTCATATTTAATTACATCCGAATAATGGCGGGATATATTTTAATCAGCGTTTATATAATAGTATAAAATTATATCTGAACTAATACCAACATATACAAAATCAGTTATAGTTGTATACGGTTTTTTGTATTAAATATTTCATTGAAATCCGATACATTTGCAAAAAAAATTACATGCAAATATGGGTTTTGCTTCAACGTTAATAATACTTTCAGACCTTAATTACTTGCTAAAAGTTCAGGACTTAATGGCTTGAAAAAAAATTTGTAGAAAATTCATTTCCATTTGGAAATTTAATTATATTCATAAAACTCTCTTGAAATTACCTCAAAAACAAGTTGTTTGAGAAAAGTAAATTTGAAAAAATTAACATAGATATTATGGGATTTTGTAACTTACAACTTGGAATAACCAACACGAGAAAAAGTTACAATTTAATTTAGCTTTTTAGGTTGAAAAAAAAAAAAAAAACTAAAGCTAAAGCTAAAGTAAAAACTTCTTGTATTTCAAATGAAATTTAGAATCACGCTCCCAGATGAAGGCAAAAAATTGTTATTGAGTTTGTGATGTAACCTAACAAATATGTCCAGAAATTTTAAGAACACTGTCCCCTGAATATTAACTTAGCAAAGAATGAAATGAGGATAAGGATCACCATACAACAACTTATTTTTCACAATTTGTTAAATAAGTTTTGGGATTTTATCGCATTTAATTACTATAAAGGCAATTAATGTTTATCCCGATAAAAATTTTATTTCCATTCATTTTATTTACAATCTATTTGATACAATATTTAGTCAATTTGATAAATCAAGGGCTACTTGACATATGTTATTAAATTTCAGCAAGATTAATAAACTAATCTTAATCATTTTTATTTACATTTTGCAATGAAAATGAAAAATATTCAAGTTCGAGGCCGTACTCTATATTTCTTTATTAGAATATTGTCCTAACAAATAATCTATAGTTTTTTTGTTTTCAAATTATTTATTATTTGACCCTTTCACGAATGTGTTGATAGATCTATTTCGGGAATTTTCTAGGTTTCCATCATCAGAACACGTTTTGAAAGAGATAACAATCGCATGCCAAACATCAAACATTCACATAAACTAGTTTACTCACTACATGAGAACTAATATATGAGCTCGAAGTTAAAGATTGTCCCCATTGATAAAAAAATAAATTAAAAACCTGTTTGTTATGTGTTTATTTTTAATAAAAATTATATTGCATTTCGTTTTAAAATATATACATATGTGCATGATTTACAGTTTTAAACTTAGGTTTATTTTCTGTACGGGAGATATAACACATGAAACCTTTTTTTCAGTCGTCTTATTTCGTCAGCTTCATCTAATAAAGTAATGGCTCAAATATTATTGTGGGTGCTAAGTCGATCTATATATCGGGAACTGAATCTGTTTATTTCATCTTGATGAATTTGTTTTTTTTGTTTGTTTGTTTGTAACAAACCATGGAGAATTTTCTATACACCTTAAAGTTTTAGACTGAAACCGTTACAAAATGTCGACGTTGAAGTCACTCGTTGATCCCCATAATTGGGTACCATATGTCCACACTGGTTTTAAAATAGATTTGTATAATTTTATTTTCTGAACTAAGTTCCGACTTAGGACCTAACCTATAAAAATAAATTTTAAAATGAAAGAAGTATTTTTTCAAGAGAAGATTGGCAAATTTTCTAGTGTGACTATGTATAGGAAAATATACAATTTTATTCAAAATTAAATTGTGTTTTTCGTAAATATAATATAATAGCTAAATATATATTAGTATGTATGATGCAATGTCTAGGTATTTAATTGGATTAATTTT
The DNA here is from genome assembly GCA_021234595.1 of Delia radicum. Taxonomy (NCBI): domain Eukaryota; kingdom Metazoa; phylum Arthropoda; class Insecta; order Diptera; family Anthomyiidae; genus Delia; species Delia radicum. The sequence goes on from CM037854.1 coordinate 102,004,823, forward strand.
ATCTAATTCTAAATGTAATTTACGATTATATATTGATCGAGATGATATAAGATGCGACTATATATGACATCATATTAAAATTTTTGGACCAAAATAATTTTATATATAAATTTATATAAATATGTCCGGTTAAATAGACTGGCGGACAAATACATAAAAGTCTATGTAAAATAATGATTAATATTATACACAAAAGTTTTTACTTGAGCTGTTCTTAAACATATTATCTAGCGCAATTACAGTGCTGCCATGTTTGAAGCTCTTCATCTTTACTCATCATAGAGGAGAGATGCTCTTTCTCCTTTCCAACCAAAGCAACATATTAATAAATAGAAAGAATTCGCTGGGTGTTGCTTCTCTTTATGTTTCATATTTGCTTTTGTCCGATTATATGTGGTCATATATGAGTTCATATATGCACTCAAGGAACTTCTGCTTTAAAAACATGTAGTTGTTGGGTACAGTTTCTTTATTTTTAAAGTAAATGTCAGCCATTTGTAGAACAAATTAATTTTTTTACTAACCTTTGAAGTTCATTTTTACTACAATTGCTAGTAATTTTTTGAACAGTAAAAAACAAATGACAATGTTAATTGAATTTACTTAAATGTAAGTCGTCCTTTCTTTAAGTGAAATTTCATTTGTTTTTAACTACATTTGCAGTGGTCTTTACCTAAATAGTATTCTAAGTGTGGTTATATATTAAACTGTATATAGTCATATATGTTGTAATATGATACCACTTTCACTTTCCGTAGTGTTTTTTTTAAATATGTAAAAAAATAAAAAATTGGGCTAAAAAACGCTAGCTTCAAAAGGCTATACAAATGGAATTCGAGCTAAGTTAACTAGTTTACTCATATTTACCGCTGGTTTCACTCGGGCTACCCTAAATTTGTTGCAAAGTGTTATTAAAATCGGACACATACAGTGTCCCCCCACATACAGTGTTTCCCCTAGTTTATTACTAAAATTGTTACAAATTAAATTAAAATAAATTTCCCTGAAGAAGTCTCCCAATGTGGAGACGAAATATTGGAAATTAATAATTTGCAATCATTTAACAAAAGATCTTAAGCTCGATTATAAAGAAGAATCATATAATAAAAGAAGATCGAAGAAAATTAAACATATTTAAAAAAAAAAAATTACAAAAGACTACAATTAGAATTTGGAAAATAATATGATAAAATAACTATCCGACAATTCCCAAAATGTTTTGTAAAATTTCAAAAAATATTTTTTTTTTAATTTTGGCTGCTGTGTCCACACTTATCATGGGGTTCAAGAGTGACTAATGGCAGATTTTTCTAAGGCTTTTATAAAGAGATGTGTGGCTTCATTTCTCAAATCCGTGACATTAACTCAGAGAAATTATTGTTTAAATTAAATATTTGTGTAAAACATTACCCGGATTCGGAGGGGCTTGTAGGGAGCACTGGTTAAAATTCGGTGACATAAAGTAAAATGCCTGAGGCAAAAAAATATTTTTAGTAGAATAATGACGTGTTACAACCTTGAGAATCGGATCACATTAATAACATTGGTTAGCTTTAAAAGTTTTCTTATGCCTTGGCGCCAATGGCGCAGCTCCAGATGGACCTGCGAAGGCCATCTAAAAAACTGAAGTTCTTTATTACCTTGTTTCTCACTATCATGAACGTTATTACAACTGAGCTACGCGATAAGAAATGGCCGAATAATTTCCATTTTTTGTACATCCCCCAATGTGCAATGTTTAAAAAAACCCTGGACTTCTCTAATTTAAAAATCAAGAATATTATTTGCTTCTTTCTTATATTCATTTTTAAATTTCTATTTTAATTAGCAGTATATTTAAATTACTTTTAATTTGTAGATTTTCCTTTGTTCTTTTGTCTGTCACTGCTGGTTGTGAAAAAACTTGGGTAATTGCAATCATTGTCTGTTATTTCTTTTCAATGAAATTAGATTTCTTTCTTATTGTTGTCATGTAACTAAAACAATAAAAATTCAAAAGATTTTTTTTACTATAGTGATTAAGAATTTGTATGCTCATTTTTAACTTTTTTAATAGTAGGCAAAGGTGGGGAATTTGGGACTGTATTTTTTAGCTCATAAATAGCACCCACCTATATTTTTAATTAGTTGTTTGATATATCTATTCCAAAGATTGAATATTAACTAAATTATTCGTTTTGGGATTTTTAGCTGATTCAGTAAAGAAAAAGTAAGGTTATTTGGGATGTAGTGAGGTAATTTGGCATGCCATAAAAAATATATTAATATTTAAGTAACGGTAATTATTGTTTTTTATATAATAATTAGCGAGATAAATTAAATTGAAAAAAGTTAGCAGAAAGAAATAAAACTACAAAATAAAATTGTATATGATAAATATAAAGAAAAGTAATCTTCGTTTTAATATTCTGAGTTCTTTCGAATGCAGGTATAAAAGCTGTTGTTTTACCACATTTGAAGTGTACTTCCCTACCCATATTTTGCAGTTCACTGAATTTCAAGTATTTAAATTCAGATCCATTTCATTGAAAAAAATGAAAAAACTTATATCCAAAGATATTGATGAAGATAATGACAGCTGTGGTTTTTTAATAGGTGATATATGTGAAGCGGCGTGCAGTATTTAAGTTTGCTAGCTTGCTTTTTTGTTGTACTTCCAAGGCATAATATATAAATAAATTAATAATTTACAGTGTATGCCACAAAAACAACAAAAAGAAGTGCTAAAGTTGCTTACATTACACGTCCCCATCAACCACGTTACGACCAAAATTACACAAACTTCCATTATCTTTGCAATGTTTAAATATTGGCGAACAATGGAGGAGATTAGAAAAATAATAAACAAAAAATCTAAAAATACAATATTTGTGTTTGTTAGTGTTGGTCACTTCTGAGTATAATATACAATAACAGAAAACGCTAATAGGAAAGAAAACTGCAATTTAGCTGCATTACATTCGAGGCCATAATGTGATCGCTTAACAGTCATGATTTGGTGTTGTTACGTTTGTAATGTAAGAAGAGGAGCAGGTTTGATTCTTACAGCCGAAGGTTGTTGAAAAGTTTATCATATAGACCAAACTGACAATTTTAATACACAAACAATAATACAATTTAAATGAAAAATCACTGATGACTCTTGTCCATAAAAAGTCAGAAACTAGTCTAGTCTGATTTAAAAATTAATAAAGTTTATAATTTTTAGAGAAAAATGTTTATTCTTCTTCTTAACCTCAAACATTTTAAGTTTATTCAGCTTTCTATTCAGCAGAAAAACTTTAATATCTTAATAAATATAAAAATTATTTTCATATTTTCCGGAGCATCCCAAAATTTTTGCACCTTATATCTTGGCGAATAATATTTAATGATATTACTATACTGGTCTAAAGCGTTATGAATTTTGTTAAACACAATTTTTTTTTTCAGCGTAATAGTTTTACTAATGAAAGTAAGATGCGAATGTCATAAGCAGTATGGATTTTCCCAACAAACGTATTAAATTAAACTGCACTTTTTGTATCCATACTACAAATTCTAGAAAACGAATCCGAAATCCTAAAAAAAAATAAATTTTGCTACTAAAATTTAGCGCTTAACTGCTTTTAGAAAAGTGACACTAACCACTTACATGCTAAAATATAATTTTTGTGGAACTTTTTCGTTTTTATAATTTGTTGATTTCTTACATTATCTGCAGTTCTTAACCGAATGTCTTCAGTATTGGAGAAAGTAATCTCTGAAATATTTTTAAAAACATATATAAAAATCAATTTCGTAATTACATCTGGGGTGTTTTATGTCTGTGTACTATAGTCCAGATTTTAAATGGCCTTTCTATATGTATACAAAACTATTTCATATAACTTAAATTTAAGTCATTCTATGTCAAATCGAAGAATTTCCATATCACGATTTTTATTTGCTTTAACATTTGGTGGACGTATTCTTTTTAAAAAATATTTGACACATCTTTCCGAAAATATATAGTTTAAAGTGTTTATTTTGGAATGAGGCTTCTAAAATAATCAACTAACCATATAAATAGACCTACTATTATTAACAATGCATCGGTTTAAATAACGAAAAGTTTGATAATTTTATTTGAATTTTACAACACAAATCACAATTTTGAAAATTATTTTTTTTTCCTAAACCACTTCTAAAATATTTTTAAAAAGTAACGAAAATTATGATGTAAAAAATCGTTCGGTTTTACATGGAATGTCTCATGTATGTAAATAAATTATATGTAAATACATAAAACAGAATATTTATAAATTCTTCAATGCTCAAGTATGTGTTGAAAAGTTTTAAGGATAACAATGTAGGTTACTTTTTTTCAACAAGATGCATTATTGGTAGGGTTTTCGAGCCGTTAATTTACGGGACGAGATTTCCGGGAATCTAGCTATATTTTAATCCCGGGAATTTTAGGCGGGGTTTCCCGGGATTTTTTTTTTTTATTAATTCACATAATATTTAGCAAGTATAAAAAAATCGGTTGATTTATTTGAAACTAAAAATCTATTAATGGATTTTTTTAAATTATTGTACACCCGAGTAAAAAGAGTTAAATATTATTTTGTATTATTTAATATAAATATGTCTCGTTATATATTGCTTTGTATGGCACAATATAAAAAAGATATTATTTTTGTTTTTGAACAAATTGTATATTGTCTAATATCTAAATATATCTTTTAACTTATGTTACCATATTTAATCAGATCTTCCAAAATGAATTAAAATTGTAAAAGAATTATATTTTTATTCGAAATTTATTACATCCCGAATAAAAAATTATATATCCTATTAGATAGGGTCCAATAACTAATCAGATACAATTTAATCCGAAAAATGGTGAATACAATTGTATCTACGTGAATGATATTGGATTAAATTTCTTCAAATTATATACAATTGAATCCAAAAATGAACCACATATTTTTGTACTAAATAATACCATAAAACATAAAATTGAATACAATCCCAACAAAACCTCGGTACTAGGCTGGTATTACGGCTACCTGGAAGTTGGTTAAACTCTTTACTCTTGCATTACTTAACAACTTTTGGCATTACTGACTGCCCACAAATTCTATACAAATTTAATCATAATTGAATTTTTATTACAAATAGTAAAATTTTAAAATAATATTCGAATAAAAAATTTAAGATTTAAATAAAAAAGTTTTGACAATACTTTTCTTATTTTATGTTAAACTTATGTATTAAAGGGTTAATAACGACGGACTAAGTCTGTGTTGAATAAAATAACATTTATTAGAAATAGTTAATAAAATCGTTAGTTGTCTTTAATTAAAAAATGCTCAATCCAACTTATAATCTTGGAATAACAAGCAAAAAAATATTAAAATTCACCAAAATATCATCGATTGTAAATGCTGTCCAGAAAGAAAGAATAATGTTAAAAATTAAAAACAGAAGATCTTAATAGATTCTGTTTTGGTTTTCTTTTTTTATTTGAACTTGCCCGAAAAAATTAAAATTACAAGGGTAAAACGAAACATTTCACAACGAATCGTTAACAAAAATGTATGTATACAAATTTAGAGCGGTGGTCTTACTTTGTGATATTAAATTCGTGTTGATTGCTTTTTGTGTTAATAATATTAATATTTTAAAATTGTAATTGTTTTCATCCTTTACTTCATTATAGTTCATTTTTGCAACTTTCTGCATATTTCATACGTAGAAGAAATTTTTGAGCAGGTGGCGTATGATTTATAAATGCTATGAATTACATATCGCGTATACGCAACCAGTTAGTGTTAACATTAAAGCCAGTGTACAGCATTTTGTTTTTGAGATGTTATTAAACAAATACATGCAAAATACTCACAGAGACTATCTAAAAATAGATAATTTTTTGTTGTCACTTCTGAGTATAATATACAATAACAGAAAAAGCTAATAGGAGAGAAAACTGCAATTTAGCTGCATTAGATTAGCGGCCATACTTGAATGTGATCGTTAAACGGTCGTTACTTGGTATTGTTAGGCTTGTAATGTAAAAAGAGCGCAGGTTTGATTCTTACAGCCGCAGGTTGTTGAACAATTTATCGTATAGAGACCATATCATATCATATATAAGACACAAATAATAATACAATTTAAAAAGTTAAAATCATTGATGACGCCTGTCCATAAAAAAAGGCAGAAACTAGTCTAGTCTGATTGAAAAATGAATAGTGTTTATAATTTTTAGAGAAAAACGTTTATTCTTCTTCTTAACCTCAACATTTATAAAATAATTTTTTATATTTACCTGATTATATATGTATGTAAAAGAATGTATTTTGTAGCAAAACCAAGAACAACAAAAGAAACTTTTTTTGTATGATTTTATTACTTGCTATATGAAAGTAAAAAAAAATAATCATGGTTAAATAAGGTTTGCTCGAAATGATAATAACTTAATAAGGAATAAGACATAACAGTTAGAAATCTGGAAATGTATTAGTATGGGAAAAATGCAAAGTCCCAAATTACCCCACATTTCAATTTACCCCACCTTCCCCTACACATTGCTCATTTTATATATAAATTATTTTGTTAAGAAAACAAAAACCTAGTTAAATAAAAAAAATGTAACTGATGAATGTATTTTTCTATATTTTTAAATAAGTAAATAATTTCATAATAATAAAATAATTTTAAATTGTTGCCAGTAAATTACAAATGTATATTTAGAAATATATTTAATTTTGTTTGAAATACATTTTCTACCAATAATTTATTTACGAAAAAAGCAACATTGTATGTGTTTTAATATCATAAAATTTACATTTCTAACAAAATCTAAAAATGTTCAACAATATCATTATTTTTTTATTTGTTTTAAAGTTTAAAATTTGTGTGCAATTGTGTTTTGTATGTAATTAAAAAATTCAATCATATTATATATCATTAAGGTGATAAAAATTGGGTCACATTGCATAAAATTCCAACGCACATTGGGGTGTTTCTGAAATAATTTTTAAATAATTACGCCAGTTCTTACGTAATTTTAAGCTTTAGTTTTAGGGGAGTCCAAATTTCTTTGGGTTTTCAAACAATTTGGGAGCTTGCCAATTTTATATATATTAACTGATATTCAAAAGCATCACATTTCTGTAAGCTGGTCCTACAAAAAACACACACAGAGAAAAATTTAGCTATTTGCCAATTGAAATTTGTTTACTACGACTCAAATTCTGTTATTTCGAATTTCAGTCTGTTGGTACGACTGAACATTGGTTTTCACAACTAAGTTCGGTTAGTTCAACTGAATTTTAGTCGCAAACACCCAAAATATTCAGAGCTTTAAAGTAAATATCATTGTACTTACTGAATTTATAAGTTGTTACCACTAAAATACACTTTTCAATTCGGTTGGTGCTTTATTTCTCAGTGTGCATGCTTACTGCTGTGGTTTACAGCTTATAAGCAGAGAAAGAAAAAATAGCAAAATGAAAACTTCAAATCTAAAAAACATCGAAAATTTGCAACACTAACAAAAAAAAAGTTGCAAAAAAGTTGTTCTTCAAAGATTTTTTTAAAACAATATTTTTTTAATTTTAATTATGTATTTCGAGTACCCGAAATCAACTACCAGAAAATGTAAAATTTGACTCACCTGCTTATAACTTATCCGCATTTTAAAAACAAAAGTTTATATTTTTGCACTAACCTGGTCCGTTCGTTTGCCAAAGGAAAAGGCAAATCAAGTCCGACTGCTTTGAAAATTGTTGGTGATACTGACAACAAGTTTTCCTAGTCGACCATTTTAACGCCATTTAGTTTTAAGACATTACTTGTCGACAGCCTACACTAAAAATTTTATGACTGTCACCTACCTGATACAGTTTTGTAAAAAAACATGACTTAGACTTTAAAGCATATTAGGAATAATTTTTTTTTCATATATATTTTTATGTTTTAATTTTTTAACACTAGAAAGACCGGACCAGTCATTTTGCTGGCTTGGCATTATTGACTAAAAACTAAAATTGTTGTTCATCCTTACTACAGATATTATCGTATGAATTTTGTAGGTTCAAGTAGCGTAACAATTTCATATACACAGAATTTTTTTTAACGATTCAACTGAATTTTTGATTCAATGATTAAAATTTTAAAACTGTATACTAAGTTTTTTTAGTTTTTTTTTCAACCCACTAAGCTCCAGCAAAAATTTATATTGATTTCAACAAGTGAATTTTGATTTGCATTGTACTAAGTGCCAGCAAAACTTTTTGCTAAATTTACTAATTTTTAGGTAAAAATCAGTTCACTGACTTTCAGCAAAACACATTTGCAGATTTTAGAAATTTTTCCGTTAGGATCCTCCCGGACTTTTTTTTGAGTGTATCGTTATTTTTTTTAAATTAGTTTATTTAAATTACTATTTTATTTATATTTTTTATTATTCAAAATTTTTATGCACACACATTATTTTGCCGAGTCTTTTCGATTTGTTAGTTATGTATACAAAAAATTAAATGAATGAAATCATCCGTAGTTTAATTTGTTTGTAAATCTATTAATAGTTGTAATAACTTTTGTATCGTTTCTTTTCTCTTTACTTCGTCTCGACAAGCTGCGATATATAAATCTCGTCTCTTTGTTTGCGCTCCATGCTATGAATTTATTTATCACCACAATTTTGGTAGCAACAAAAACTAGTTAAACATTTATTCTAAAATTCGATTTTTAGTAAGACCGCTTTTTTTCATCCGATAACTTCGGTTTATGCTATTTTTGATTAATTTTAATTTTTGTTGCAAATTTTGTTAAATGTCTATTTAAAATATTTAAATAACTTATAGAAGTTTTAAGTAAACAGTTTTACTAAAAAATTAATTTTGAACTAATGTTTAAGTAGTTTTTTTTTGCTACTAAAATTGTGGTGATAAATAAGTTCATAACACGGAGAAAAAATGTGAAATTTTCAATATTTGCTTGTATATTTTTTATGCGTATAAAATTTGCCCTTCTGAAATCAGCAGTTTTAAATTTTTTGGCTAATATTTCTCTTGATTTTGGCAAATTATACTAAATATATAATGGCTGATTGTAATTCAACGCCAAATTTATCTAATTTTTATTTGTTTTAACAACAATCTTTACTAATTTCTTTCTATAGGTTTATTATAATTTCCATTTTTTTTGCGAATTATAAAGAAGAAATGTTCTGTGTTAATTCAGTGGGGTATTATATAGTTTATTGAAGAAATTAAATAATACCAAGCATAATATTTCATAATTAAAGTATTAATAATTAATGATGAAAATTTAATATTAAAAGACAGTCATATAAATCACTTTTTTCACTTCACTTCTCTTAGATTAATTTAATATTATTTAGCCTATGAATTAGAATCCATTTGTTTAAATATCTGTCAACCAGAACAAGCGATTTAATTTTAATCTTTAATTATCTAATTTATTTCTTAAAATTATCCACGTAACTTAATTAAAAACAAATTTGAAAAGTCTCATGCTAATTGAAATTATATTAAAAAAAAACTTCTTGAAAATGCAAAAGGCAATAAAACAAGTTTTGGGCACTTTAAGTGATAAATGTTCTACTTTTATTTTACTTTGTATTCTTAATTCGTAACTTTTTATTGTTCACTTCTCTGTGGTCTTTCATTTGCATATTCAATTGGTTTATTTGAAAAGGAAAAGCGCAAAAAATATTGTCCTTTTTAGCGCTCAATTAATTGTTATCCTATGACCGAAAAAACAAGTGAAGTATACACAAGATATAAACGGGAAAGAAAAGAGGAAATGATTAATAACACTGTTCAAGTTTCTAACACCGAATTTCTGGTACTAACGTGAAAAGCATATGGTTGTGTTTGGATGAGCCCCCTGACTACTACTCCTCCGATGAAAGTGCCAATTTGGCTCATTGGGAAAAATTTATGGGTTTTTTTTTTTTATTTCGGTCAATTCGTCAATTTTTGACCATTTTCAGCCCATTTAAGTCGCTTTTCCTGTATTCAAAATTTCTTGTGTTATCTTTATACGGCTCACAATTACTATTTTCACCATTAGAACGCACATTTCAACTGAGAAAATCAAAATTTGTAGCCTATTTTCATGATTTTTGCCCATTTTTCATGGATTTCCCCCATTTTTTTGCTGTTTTTATGCGCTTTTTGTAGTTCTTGCGCAAACTTATCGACATAATTCTTACTGTTTTTCCTTTTTACAATATATTATGCAATATTATTGCCATTTCAAGCACCTCAACACACTTTTTAATACAAAAACCATCCTTTTTTTACGCTTTTTCGGTAATGTGAGTGGACAATTAATAGGAAAAAAGGAAAGTGTACTTTTTAATTATTTGGGTTTTTCCGTTGGCTACCTGCATGACTTTTTTACACAAATTTTTTTTACACAAACGCACACGAATCAGGTATATAGCCATCCTTTTTTTATTTTTTATAGGTGTCCATTGATCGATTTTTGTCATTCAACAAGTGTCTCCGAACGCGTAAAGTACGATTTTTTAAAGTGACGAAAAAGTAATAAAAGTATAAATAAAGTTTCCAGTTTGAAGTGATTAATTTTTACGGTAAAAAATGGATGAATGCCTGAAAAAATTCAATCATTACTGTTATATGTGCGGAAAGTGGACCATTATGTCGTCTAAGAAAAAAATTACTGATGAAATTGTAACATTGTACGAGCAGTACTTCAATATTCCAGTGATTCGTAATGTTGACTGGGTGCCTAAAATGGCTTGTTCATCGTGTGTAGCACGTTTGTATGATTGGCGAACAGGTCGACGGGAAAGCATGCCATATGGAATACCGATGATTTGGTCAGAGCCAGTCGACCACGAAACATGTGCTACGTATGTAAAAATAATGTTGTGGGTATAAACAGAAGAAAGGCGATGGAATATATTTACCAAAGTGTTCCGTCAGCTCAAACCACTCTTCCCCATTCTCCGCCAGTGCCAATCCCGAGAAAACCGTGTCTAACCGAAGAATACATCCCACCATCTTTTTTTTCGGAGCCAGAATCGAATTTTTCTTTGTATCAGCCATCAAATATTACGCCACCATGCAAACACATTGAAGTTACATAACAGCGCTTTAACATAATGTCAAGACAACTAAAGTCGTCACAAAATAAAACCATAATTCTTGCTCAACATCTTAAAGCTGTGAACATCCTGTCACCAGAAGTTAAAGTGTTCGGTTCGCGTGGTCGACAGCATGAATTTGTACCGTTTTTTACTCGCAACGAAAACAATTCATTTACGTACTGTAATGATATCAATGGTTTGATGTAGGCCATGAATTACACGTACAATGCGGACCAATGGCGGTTGTTCATTGATGGATCGAAGAGCAGTCTCAAGGCTGCGCTGCTGTATTTAAATAATACCAAAAACTCTGTGCCAATTGCGCTTGCCGTGAAAATAAAGGAAACGTATGATTACATGAAACTAATCTTGGATTCTGTGAAATACCATGAACATTGTTGGAAAATATGCGCTGATTTGAAAGTGGTTGCACTTATCTGTGGCCTTCAAACTGGTTACACTAAAAATATGTGCTACTTGTGTACGTGGGATTCGCGATATACACCACAGTATCAAAAACGAGATTGGTTACCGAGAACAAATCTTCTAATCGGGCAGCAGAACATTATCCACGAGGAGTTGGATAAGGTATTGCTGCCACCATTGCACATCAAAATCATCCGAAAAAGCGTAAAAAAGGATGGTTTTTGTATTAAAAAGTGTGTTGAGTTGCTTAAAATGGCAATAATATTGCATAATATATTATAAAAAGAAAAAACGGTAAGAATTATGTCGATAAGTTTGCGCAAGAACTACAAAAAGCGCATAAAAACAGCAAAAAAATGGGGAAAATCGATGAAAAATGGGCAAAAATCATGAAAATAGGTTAAAAATTTTGATTTTCTCAGTTGAAATGTGCGTTCTAATGGTGGAAATAGTGAAATTGTGAGCCGTATAATGATAACACAAGAAATTTTGAATACAGGAAAAGCGACTTAAATGGGCTTAAATGGGCTGAGAATGGTCAAAAATTGACGAATTGACCGAAATCCAAAAAAAAAAACCCCATAAATTTTTCCCAATGAGCCAAATTGGCACTTTCATCGGTGGAGTAGTAGTCAGGGGGCTCATCCAAACACAACCATATGGTTTTCACATTAGTACCATTTTACAACTTGAACAGTGTAATCACTACTGGCAAATTACACTGTGCGACAGTAGATTTTCCACATGGACAAAACAACATACCAGTGAAAAAAAAACCATGCATAGTTAAACTGTGTTTTTAGTTTTTCGTCATCACGCCAAAATTTCTATTAAAAGGAATTTAATGTTTAAATTCCTCAAAAAAAATATTAAAATATTTGTACTTATGATTTGACTTTAATATAGTATCAAATGAAAGGTGAGAACCTCTGCTTTAGAATAAAATATTGATTTTAATTTTACAGGATCACAATTTTTAAAAATATCCTTCAAAAATGTAATTCTTCAATAGCCTTTTTGATTTTTCATAAATTTTTCCGAAATAAAATCTTTCTATAGGCTTAAGTATACTGAAAAACTTAACTTATTTTCATTAGTTTAACTTTTATGATTAATTTTACCAAAAAAAATTAAGTTTTCTAATAGAAACAATAATCGAATATTTCGCGAACAAAAATCATGCCTTCTTATTTGCTTTGGAAGCGCTTCGTTATCAAATAATGCCTTCCGGAAGCGCTTCTGGGTAAGTACTATTTTTTGCTGGGAACACTAAAAAGGTGAGTTCTTGCAGTAATTTGTAGGCAACACATTATTTTTCAAGGGAAACAAATCTTGTGTTCAAAGGGCATTTTCGTGGTGAAAAACAATTTCTTTGGTGAAAAAAAAAGTATGTGGTAAAAAATTTGAGGTGAAAATAAACTATCACTCTAGCGTCTGTTAAAAAAACATCGATTTGGTAAGCAGTTGCTGCCTTTATATGCTTCCAAAATAGCGCTTCACCGCCATGCATACTATAAAGAAATTATTTAAGGCATTCTGTAGTGCTTCCCAAAATGCCTTCTTTGAAGCAACAAAGTATGCATATAATAAAGCAATAAAGTATGCATACCATGAAGCACTAATGTTGTCAACATACAAAAAAGAGCTTCTTAGTGCCTACGAAGGCATGAATTTATTGCTTCTAAGAGCACATGAAAGAAGCGCTTTAAAACAGACATACCAAGTGGGACATCACCAGCAAAAATTATGCCTTCTGGAATGCCTTTCGGAAGCGCTTCATAATTGAATAATGCCTTCCGGAAGCGCTTCTTTCAAGCCCTATTTTTGCTGGGGACGCTCGGAAAGATGCCAATTAGTCTATTTGAAACTAAGCAACGCCTCGCTTGCGTGTTCGTTCCGAATTTAGAATCATGAAGAGTATTGGAGGATTCATTTTTTAAAAATACATTAGTGGAATTTTTTTTTTTGCAAAAACTTATAACCAATATTTTTTTAACATTTTATTGTGTTTTTTTTTTTAATGTTATTGCATGAATATGTCGAGCTGTCATTAAGTTTAATTTCCGCTATCTGAATTTTAAAAAAGTTTCCACGTGAATACACAATTTTTTTCTATTTGAATTGTGCGCTGCAATGAAAGCAACATAATATATAATTTCTCACTAATTTAAAAAGTGAATAATAAGCAAGTTTTAATTTTTTTTTTTGGAAATGGTAACAATTTTATTTTTTATGATTTGCATAAAAAAAATCAAAATCAAACTTTGATGTTTTCAAAATAAATTATAATTTAAATACAATTTGGCCATTTAACCTGTTGGCCATTTCTGACTAGGTAGTCGAGGAAAAACACTTTTCCCAACGTTGGCATTGTGGTCTCAGCCAATTTATTACCAATATTTTTCATGTAGACCACTGAAATTACTGTAAAACAAATGCTGTCAAAACGCTTTTTAGAAACGCTTCTAAATCGTCTTCAACAAGTTTTCGCCCAGTAGTTTAATTATAAATCCTTGGTAACCCAGTGGCATACCAGTGTTTGATTTTTTGTACCTCTGGCAGTTTCTGACTGGGTAGTTTAGCTTTAAGATTTTTGATTTTGTAACTAAGTTTCTAGAAAATAATAATAAATAAATTTAGTATAAAACTCATATACATAACTTCAAACAACGTTTATTGTTCTTATTTAATTTTGGAGTTTTGTTAGAGTTATTTATTTTAACAAGTGGTCCTTTGAGAAAAAAAAAATCAGCGGCCTTGGATACTGAAAAAAAAAACTTAATAAAAATATCTACGTTACTTTAAGAACAACAGAGATCATAATCTCATAAGTTCAGAGCCATTGTCATTGACGAGAAATGGACGGACTTTGAGAAAAACCATTATGGTCTTTTGGGGCACTCCAAAATCGTGAAATACAATTATATAAAGGACAAAGTCTTTGACTACCTCAAACGAAGGATTACTGAGTCCAGAACAAAAGCAATCTTCCCAGTCACCAGTGCGACTCCAACGGTTATAAACCCTATATGGAAATTGAAAAGGAATACATCAACTCATATGAATCTACAGAATGGAAAAACTTAGAGACGGTCGAGTTAAAGAAAATTTTAACGCGATTGCAATTTAGATCTTAGTGTATATTTAGCAGTGGATAAACTAAAAACTACTCCACCTTCAAAGTTTAGAAAGAGACCAACGCTGCAAAAAAGAAAAATTCTTTATTCTACTACAAGACAGCCAAAGCGGTCTCTAAAAGAATCTGTACAATTGTGATGATAATGAAATTTTTAAAAAATCAACAGGCGAAAAAACATCAACAACAGCAGGAGTGCAAATAATTTAAATTGTCTTGATATTTTTCATTGGATATTAGGGTGGGGCGATTTGAACATCTTAATGGGCGCTTCGCGTTTCTGATTCTTGGGATTGTACTGAGCAAAAAAGTCCACTAGACCATAACTCTACGGTGAAAATCGAGCTTCCAGATTTTGACTTTTCAGCCGTATTTTGTGAAAGTAACAATGTGTGGGATGGTCATATGTCAGGAAGAAGGAGGAGCTTATCCAAGATTATTGTATCAATCTCTTCTTTGGCAGATCAATCTTTTCTAGCAGATTAATGCATCAATCATATTTGTGGGTGGGGTTTAAGGGGATAATTTTTAATTTCAAAATAGGGCTTTTTTGCCGTAAAGTCAAAATCTGGAAGCTCGATTTTCACCGCAGACGTATGGTCTAGTGGACTTTTTTTCAGTACAATCCCAAGAATCAGAAACGCGAAGCGCCCATTAAGATTTTTTCCTTCCATACTAATATCCCCACTCTATTGGATATAGAGGCAGAAAGTCATCCTTCAGACTTATTACAACTTCCAGTGCCCAAAGAGAACAAAAACATCTCAAGTCTTTGGAAAAATCCCCAACGAGTTAAAGAAAAATTCGCAGATGTTCCACAGTCATGTAATTATTTTAGAAACACTTCTCATTAGAATTTTATTTGTATATTATTTTTATTTAATTATGCAGGCCTTGAAAACAAGTTGACATATTTTTGCCTATTAGTTTTTCCAGGAGAACATTTTTCTCATTCCTTGTAAAGCAGTCAAGAAGTTAGCACAAAAGAATTATGTTCAAAGTTTTCTTTAAATGTTTCTGTCGATATATTATATTTGTTGTGGGAAAAGATTTTTCTAAATTGTATATATTTGGATAAGAAAACTGCATTTTACTATAAGTTATTTTAGCTAAAAAAAATTTCTTTGCAGTACCAGATAACCGTTAAATATTATATTCGAATTTCGCTTTAAATTGATTGGATGCATACTGAATATTTTGGCAGGTTTTAGAATTGGGTTTTATATAGCTAATGAATCTTATTGGAATTTTTAAATTTATAGGAATTTTGGAGTTTAGAATAAATTTTGTATCCTGGGGAAATTTTACTATCGAAATACTGCCTTTTGGATTTTTGTGGCGATTAAGGAAATTTGTTATATGTAGATTGGGGAACATAATAAGAAGTAAAGAAAAATGGTGATTGTGTGCATAGGGTAGTTTTGATTTTTTTTTACAACCAATTTCAAAACGTTATAGTAGATCGTAATTTTGTTTTGTTGATGCTGCCAGTAACTTTATTTTGTTTCCGGTATATTTAACAATTACTTTAAATACTTCAAAAAGAAGTGCCTTTAAAGTAATTAGTAATTAGAGAGTTACAATTAAATTGATAATTAAATGATGAAGACCGTAGTGGGTCAGAAAATGCATTCCATTCATGCTAGTGCCTAATAACTTTTTCTGTTTTCTAATAGTCAAAGTAAATTATCATATAAAAATTATAATTTTTCTGTTAATTTAGAGAAAAATTTGTCATGATCTAAAACCGAACAAATAAAATCTCACACATAAATTTATAGATCAACGATAAAAATTCACTATTAAACCACTCACCAGGTACAGTGTAAAAATCGTTTAATGTATATGCTCGACATATGTATTAATAAAAAAAAAAAATAAAAAAAAAAAAAAATAAAAAAATCTTTAATGTTTGTTGATATGCTTTGCTAATGTAGAAGGATAGTATATGATGACATTAGAGAAAAGAACTGACATTTAAAGTTTTAACTGAAAGTTAAACTGGCAACTATGATAATGACTAGAGAAAAAACAAACACACTATAAATAGAAATCGTTCGTGGTAAATTTCATTCTAACTCAACACACAGAGTAATGTGGGATTTAACGTTACCCAATTTCTTTAACATGTGAGTTAAATAGATGCTATTTACGATTAACACTAAATGGCACGAAGAATGTTGATGAAGACCATAGTGGGTCAGAAAATGCATTCCATTCATGCTAGTGTCTATAACTTTTTCTGTGTTTTTTTCTAATAGTCAAAGTAAATTATCATATAAAAATTATAATTTTTCTGTTAATTTAGAGAAAAATTTGTCATGATCTAAAACCGAACAAATAAAATCTCACAATTAAAATAAATAATTTTATAATTTTTTTTTTTTTTAATTTTTCTTTTATTGTATAGCTTTTTATTTTATTTTATTCAATTTCTTGAAGTTTAAATATTAAATCTTTAATTCAATAATTTTTAATTATTTTCATCCCGTAAATAGTTTTTGTTTTATATAATTTAATAGTTTTGTGTTTAACGTAATTTATATTTGAATTTGTGGTCACCGAGTCACCCTAAAGTTTTTTTTTAATTAACTTCTTCGAATTGTATGTGGATCTATAGCTATCCCTTTCATTTTTATTCACTATATAAACAACTAACTCAGTCAAGCATTCAATTACATTTTTTCGAATTTATTTACACATAAAAGTACACCTTCATAATATTACTTTCTGCCATCATGATTTCCGCTCTCTGAGCGGTTATCAACACACTTCTGCACACATACAGATAAAAATAGTTTGTTAGGCATTGTAGGCAGCGTAGATCTCCACTGAGTATATGTCAGTGCGAATTGTTTTATACTATTTTTATTGCACAAACCTCCATGTTTTAACATTCATTTAAATAGCAATACAAATTTGCGATATTATCTTTTTTCTTAATGAAAATTTTTTAATATGCCTTTCGCCTTCACACATAATATGCACACTAGTGTATTAAACCACGCACTTTGTTTTAAATTTTCTTCACCAATACTATTAAATCATGTTATTTAATTCAAAAGGTCATTTGTATTTAGTTTTGTTTTCGAATTAAAATTTACTATGTTTGTTGTTTTGAGTTGCCCCAGGCGATTTTCAACACTTTAAATTTAAAATTTTAAAAATTTTTTTTTTAATATTTAAATTTTTTTTTTGGATTTTGTTTTTTATGTTTTCAAAGATTTTATTAATAAATTATGTGGTTGAGTTATATTAAATTGAAATGACATTCTAAATTTTTTTTTATTTATGGAAAGTGAAGTCCTAGATTGGTAGATTAGGGAATATTTTGGGCTGTCTATAATATTGTTCGAACTTGCCAGCATGGTTGGGAGGGTTTTGACGCGGGTTGGCATTTACAATATACATCTAAAGCTACCCCAAATAAACCATCAACGTTTTTTGTTTCTTAAAATAGCATTAGCTTTTTTTGTTTCTGGAATCCTGCTACCTAAAGTAGAATTATAAGTTTTTGATTCGAACGTATTAGCGAGCGGACAAGAACACACTTCCGACGACGAGCACGGCCGGAAAAATTAGGTAGCCCAGTCCCTTAGTAAGTAGTAAGAATTTGTCGGCTAGTTAGTGAATAAGAAGCTCAAAAAGAAGAAATTTCTTCATCATGTGAAATGCCTATTCCTGCTGCTATCGGCTCAAAATATACCTCTGCTACCGCTCACTTCGGAAAAAAATCATTTCATGAAAATATTGATCAACAACAATCTCAGCAAGAGCTAAATTTAATTTTTACAAAAAGATTTGCTAACGATATACTACAAGCAGTTCAGCACGGCCTTCATCAAGACGATAGCCAGGCAGAACATATTCCTGATCGAAAGCAAAATTGTGCATATATTGCCAATTAAGTTACAATATCGACATTAGAAGATGATTCTAACATGAAATATTACTTATCCGATACTGATGCCATTAGTGCCAAAGATGAACTAGACGCATCAACAACTAATCTTAAGAAGTTATTCTTTTAATTAATATAAATGCATGTACAGATATTTTGAAAGCAGCAAGGCCGACCATGCAAAACGAAGTAATTGTAACACCACCATTTGAATAACTTTCATTGCTGAACTACTCCGCCAACAACGAAAATTGCTAATTTAATTACATTTTGATAGCTCTCTAATTGAATTATTTTTCAATAATATAATGAGTGAGTTGATTAAAAAGTGATCAAATGATCTGTATGCCTTCCCAAAAACCAAACAAATATTGTTGTTGCTATGAAAAATGTTTTTTTATTGCTTGAATTTTATAATATTGAATTTAACCTGCAGGAAATTCTCATTTACTTAGACGATTTATTTATACTTATGTAAACTAATTCACACATAAATTAGTTTTTTAGCGTGGGCACTATGGCAACATTTTTTTTGGTATTTGGTCTTTTGCAGAAATTAACCATTATCCTGAAATCAGAGTATTTGTTTTTTGTTTGAAATAATTTTTAATTAATTTTTGCATTTTCTTTCTTTTCTGTTTAAAAAAATTTTTAAATTTTATTAAACGAAATTAAACTTTAAAAATTACATTATCAATTTTACGATAATGTTTTATAATAAATATTCAAATTTAATGATCTGAAACTAAATTATTTAATATTTATGAACTTTAAATTTCTCTACGGGCTATTGATGGTCAGTCTTAATAAAGTAATAAACCTAATAAGAATTAATAGCTAATCTAATTGAAATAAATTTTAAAATATTTATTAATAATACCACTAAACATAAACATTTATAAAAAGCAACTATATAAATAGTACAAAAAACAACAACAATGTGTTGATGTAAGGAAATATATTGTTCTGCGTGATAGATGGGTTTTCAATCCGCCGAATTTCAGTTAGTTTCGGGGTACCACAGGGCTCTGTTCTTTCCCCATATATTTTTTTTATCTTTCTTAATGGACTACCTGGTCAAACTTGCATTACTATCTACTGCTTTGCAGATGGCAGCAACATTTCTCATTCTGATTCTTTCGAACGTAGGCCGAGCCTTGAGGGGGTTTGGGGCAAAAATCAGACCTTACGACAATTTCTAAATGGAGTAGTGCGAACAGTTTCGATTTTAACAGTCGCTAGACCCAATGTTGACCCACAGTTCCGTTGATTCAACTATGTCATCTGTGCATATGGATGGTATCGTTATTGATTATTTGGATACTCTTGATGTTCTGGGCATGAAAATATAGTGTGATGACCGTTGGATAGCTCGCATCAATCAAGTGTCGAAAGAAGCTTTCAAGTGTCTTGGTTTTCTAAATCGGTGGAAGAAATACGTTACTCCATCCGATCTCCTCGCAATATGTATATACGACCTACATCCGGACGAAGATACAATACAACTCCCGCATATGGACAGGTGCTTCAGTCTATTTTGGCGCTTCTGGGTCGTGCGCAACAGAGCTTATCAGTGTTTCAAACGCTGTTGACTCGTTGAAGCATCGTCGAAATGTGGGTTGTATAAATTTGTTCCATAGATATTACCATGTGAAGTGTTCTGTTGATATTAGTCGACTTGTCCCGAGGGCCCGGGTTTATATTCGTACTACCCCGCTTGTCAAGTATATCTTATCCATTTGTTATCTATAGTCCGGCAAATTGCACAACTCATTACGGAGAAATCTCGTTTTTTAGTCGCACTAGCCGTATGTAGAATCGTCTTCCAGCGGAGGTATTCCCTACTTATTGAAACATTTAAGTCAAATGCCCACAAACACCATTCCCTCTTTCCACCTCCCTATAACCTATTTTCCTAACATCAACAATATGTAATGCATTAGTAGGGGACATCCCCTGAACACCGTTCATTGTTCTTACTTAATTGTGGATTTTTGCTGGAGTCATTTCTTTCAACAAATCATTTAAACTGGATGTGTCAGTCACTTAAAAGTTGGATTTTTAGCGTTATGTAGAGTGTTCTAAATCTAAAAAATTAAATTCGATCTAAGAGGGCGGATCAATAAGTCCGTGACTTTTCAAACTTCCCTAGTAGTTATATGAAATGCAACACTGCTCCCATTGAGTACCACCTGTTGGTAGACTACTGTCAAATTTTGAGGAAGTTCCGTCATTTACTTTGCGTTTAACAGCTGTTCAAAACATACAACCTCGTGGATTTTTTAAAAATGGAAAAAACGGAATTTCGAGTGCTAATTAAACATTATTTTTTGCGAAAAAAAATCGTGAATCAAACCAAGCAAAAGCTTGATAAATACTATGGAGACTCTGCACAATCGATTTCAATGGTAAAAAAGTGGTTTACTGACTTTCATTGTGGTCGCACAAGTACAAATGACGCTGAACTTTATGGACTGCCAATTGACACCCGAAAATGTCGAAAAAATCCACGATATGGTGTTGGCCGATCGAAAAGTAAAAGTGCGTGGGATTGTTGATGCCATAGGCATTTCATATGGCAGAGTGGTTTCGATTTTTAAATGATAATTTTTGTTTAAGAAAGCTGTCTGCAAGATGGGTGTCGCATTGGCCCTCAATTGACCATAAACGTAATCATGGCCAATAAGGTGATGGCAACAGTTTTTTTTGGGATGCACGCGGGATAGTCCACATCGATTACCTTCAAAAGGTGAAAACAATAAACGGCGAATATTATGCCAACTTATTGAACCGATTTAACGAGGATTTAAAAAAAAAACCTCCCCCATATGGCCAAGAAATGCCTATTTTATTGACCTCAAAAAATCCTATTTTATGAAAGGAATACAAAAATTGGAGAAACGTTGGACTAAGTGTATTGAGCTAAAAGGAAATTATATTGAAAAATATTTTTTTTTTTTTTGCAAAAAAAACTGTGTTTCATTCAAAAAGTCACGAACGGATTGATCCGCCCTCGTATTTAGCATTTTCACATAATTATTGTTATGATAACATGCACAATTTAAGATATAACGGATTGTTTCACTCGGACACATTTTGATTTTTACCCTTTCACTAGCCTTGTACAGTAGAGTGTACACATTTTTAAAGAAATATAAAAAATATGCTAAAGAAATAAATCATAACATTTTTGTTTAAAAATATTCATTGGATATTGGACATTCGAAAAAATCATTATACGCATAAATTGTTCATCATGGCTATATAGTGGCGATATTTTTTAAACAAAGTTAGATCTTTTTAATTAGTCTTTGTCTCCGGAAAAAGTGCCGATTGGTGAATCTCCTAAACTAACAAAGCTAGAATCTCGAAAGTTGGCACATAGCTTCGTCTAATGACTACAAAAGAAAAATCAACTAATTTTTGGTTATTCGAATGTTTTAGTGGACCAAATGGACTGAGAAGTTCAAAAAATTCGATTTTCAGACACATATTTTGTTCAAAACTTTATTTCAGGTTACATTTAAGCAACATTTGAGCCCTATTTTGGAACAATAACTGGAAACTTTTTTTTGTCAAAATCCACAAATATCATCAACTTAATTTTTAATTGCTTTTCAACAGTACCCCTAATAAACGTCTTATATTAAATTGTTTATGTACTCCTAGTAAATGCAAAATGTCAAACTAAAAAAAAAAATAAAAAATCTCAATGAAAATAAATTGATTGAACTAACTACATTGACATCTGCATGTACAGACTTTCAAAATCACATTTCTGTGCTAACCTTCTGTCCTCACATATATTTTTGTTACACCTCAGAGTGTGAAGAAGGAAGGTTAGGTTAATATAAAGGTATGATTTGAACATTATCTCTTAAAATGCAAGTCATATAATGCAAATACATACCCTTTTATTTAAATGTGAGTTGGTCGCAAATACTTAATTTTGTTTAGTTCTGGAGGTCAGCTTAGGTTTCTTGTTTTATTGCTACTTCCGAGTTAGTAATAAGAGCTCAGTTTATTTCTCAAAGGACACCATATTCTCCATATTTTATGTGAAACTGTCAGTACACGAGGGTAAAATGGCCAAAAATAAAATAAATTATTTGATTTTCTTATAAATTTTGATGCCAAACGAAAATCTAAATTCCAATTAACTGTTATTCTAGGTGGTCTACATTATCTTTTATGATACATCAAAATCGCAACTTTTCTTATATCGATTTTCCAAACAAAAAATTTAATTTTCTAACTATGAAAACAAAGTAGGATATGGCAAATATTTTGTCTTTAGTTATTTTTAAAACTTTTTTTACATCAAAAATTAGTTTTTTTTTTTAATCATTTAATGGCGATTTAAGTATTTTGACTATGTATTTAAATGATTTATTTAATCCTAGAAATTTATATTTTATGAAATAAAGAAAAGTAAAACTACCAAATTTTAATAAGCTCCACAAAATTTTTGAGGCTTCTTGGAGGTTCAGCCTTTACATAATTTTATAATACTTAATGTCATGAGAACTATAAATTTGGGCTGCCTTTTTTGCCATTTACTAAACTGAAAAGCATTTTGCTACTTCCGTGTATTGTAAATGAGTTATTGGTAAAGGCATCAGAAAAGTACTAAAAATGCACATGGAATATACCATATACATTCGGGATTTTGTTCAAAAAATGTCTTCTCATCAGTAAATATTTAAAAGAAAATTTCATCAAAATCGGTCAATATACTAAGACCATTTATGTGAAAATTTATTTTGTTTTAACCTTCATCTCACCCTCAAAAAACTTACGTTGTTTACCCTCATGTGTGGCTTTCCACACATATGGTATGTCTACATATTTTGCATTTGCAACATAATTTTTTTGTAGTCAAAATCATGGTTTACTATCAATAACATATTTATTTTTATATTTTGTCAAGTATTAAATCAAATAAGTTTTTCTCCAATATTTTTTACACAAACATTTCGGTTATGAGTATGTTTACATACACCCGTTTGGCAGAAACAACACATTGTTTGGTATACATAGTTCTTAGTTTTCGACTTCCTGCTATAACAAATGTGACATCTAGTTTTTCCTTCGATGTTCGGAGGAACACTTTGGATCTTTTTGGATAAACGTCGAATGATAGTGATAAACGTCACGGAACAGCGAAGATATGGACTGGGCTTTTAAGCTACTCCAGTCGCCCATTGATTCATTTATTGAATTGTTGCTAATTGCAAAAAGCAAAGATGCCGCTAATTCGGTTCGTGGCACGCCTTTTCTTATTGCCATGTATGACTTTGCAAGGGATATTCCAAGCTCACGCAAGAAAACACGACGCATTGTTGATTTGTTGGTTTGCCAATTTGGTTTCCCATCTTTGAATATAATCAACGCGTTTAATGCTGAGATGTCGACCATATTTGCGTCAGATTCTACATCATTCGAAGCATGAATTGTTCTTTGCAATACTACGCAATTTTCTTTTCTGCCGATGTACATATGATACAAGTGTTGTATTTTCGGTGAATGCAAATGTTGATTGGAACAGGGAAGCTTTTTTGCATTCTAAAAGTTTTGGTGGAATGCTTCTTTTATTTTTGCGCATTGTACCGACCATTGTTAGCTCTTGGGATAACAACTTTTGACCAAGTTCGTACGATGAGAAAAAGTTGTTCATTGTTATATTATGACCCTTCAGTCCACTAACCAAATCCAAAACTACACGCTCACCTTCTTTTTTTTCAGCTAAACCACCAACTGGCTTACCTAAATACGGTTGGATTTTCCAAACGTAACAAGTTTCAGAGCAAACTAATAGCCAAAATTTTATTCCATATCGGTTAGGCTTAGAAGGCATATACTGTAGAAACTTGCATCTTCCACGAAAACCAAGCAATTGCTCGTCAATAGTACCACACTCAGACGGGTTGAAAAAATCAGCCAATAGCTCAGACCATTTGTCGAATATTTCACGAATTGGAGCAAATTTGTCTGTAGAGTGCATAGACGGGGAAGAACATGTTTACATTTTGTAATACAGTTTGTAAGAATATCAAAAGAAATGCACATTTGACGACAAAAACTTATGTGCTTAGGTTAAAATTCATTGATAATACATATGTGTGGGAAAACCACACACCAGGGTAAGCAACGTCACTTTTTAAATATCTCGTTATAAAAAAAAAAATTGAATCAATTAGTGTGTTTTCTGTGCTAAATTGATGCGGCAGGAAATGTCAAGGAATTTAATGATCACACAAGGAAACAATTTTGAAAAAATTTTAGGGGCTTTGAAAACCACTATACAATTTTGATGTATTGTGGTCCCAGTAGTACAAATATGGTTCAATTTTGAAATTCTATGGAGAGGTTTTTTTTTTAAAAATTTTTAAGTAAAATTATAAATTTTTTAGACGTTTCTCCACATAATTAATGATAACTAAAAAAAAATTAGTCCGATATTATTCAAATAAATTTAGAAAAACTGAAATTTACATAGCCTTTAATCCGTTAATATATTGCGTTTCAATCGGCTCAGTAGTTTCGGAGTTATAATAAAAAATTGAGGGAAAAAATATTTTTTTTACGTGAAAATAGCAAATTTTTTTGTTTTAAAAAAATCATAAAAAATCGAAAAACGGCAAAAATCGTTCAGATTTATTGCTTTATCACAAAGCCACATGTAATAGGAACAAAATGAGATATCGATCATAAAAATCGATTGATTTTTTTCGAATTTATTCACATTAAAGTGAATTCAATCATTTTCACCAAATTTTAGTTTTTGTCTGATATACATAAAATTGAGTAGTTAATGTTCTTCTTTCGATTGATTGAATTTTGAAAACATTTTCCCCATGCTATGTACAAATTTTCACATCAAAAATGCATTACATAGTAACATTCGTGTATTTTTTGGCAAAACCCTACCTAGAATATACTGATTCTATTCTTCGGAAAGACATTTGTGTTGGATGAGCTTAAATGTAAATAAATAAATAAATTAAATAGTAGAAAATTTATATTTTATTATTCACATTTATTATAATAAATAAAACAAGAAAATAAATAAATAAATATGTATTATAAACTACAAACTCTGAAATTTTCTTTAGTCGATTTTCTACTATTGTTGAATAACGAAGTGTTACTCTGAACACTCCAGCAAAAATCAGCCATCATGTGTGCATCCCAGCGACCCTGGTATCGTTCCTCCATTGTCCGGATATCTTGGTGGAATCGTTCGCCCTGTTCTTCACTCAAGTCTCCTAGATTTTCAGGAAAACGATCTAAGTGACTGTGCAGGTAGTGTACTTTGATGCTCATGTTGCATCCAAGATTCTGGAAGTGAGTTAACATCTCTTCAACGTGCGCAACGTAATCATCACCCTTGTTATTTCCTAAGAAATTTTGAATAACCCATTCTTCTCAATTTCTGACATTGAACTGCCGAATTCAGTATCGTTCACCAATTTGCGAATTTGTGGGCCATCAAATATGCCTGCTTTCAGCTTTTCCATACTTAGATTGGGAAACTTCCTTGAAATATACTGGAAACATTCACTATCTTTGTTAAGTGCTTTAACATATTGTTTCATCAGACCAAGTTTAATGTGAAGAGGGGGTAATATGATGCGATCTCGGGGCACTAGAGCCACATTTATAATATTTGGCGTACCTGGAACTAGTGTTTCCCTAGAAGGCCATTGTTTTCTCTTCCAATGTTCTGTTTTAGCTCTGCTGTCCCATAAACATATAAAACAAGGATATTTTGTAAAGCCGCTTTGTTGGCCTAAGAGGAAATTTACCATCTTAAGATCAACACAAATTACCCACTTATGTTCATCATACTTTATCTTCTTCATGACCAATGCAATTACAGAGTATTCTTCTTTTACTTTGGTTGAATGTGCGATCGGCAAGGAGTGAAATTTATTTCCATTATGCAAAAGGACACACTTCAAGCTGCGTTTTGATGAGTCGATAAATAAACGCCATTCGTTTGAATCATATCTCTGTAAGCCCATGGCAGTCATCAAACCAGAAATATCTGTGCAGTACACAACGTCATCCTCTTCAGCAAAAATAATGAAGGAAGTCTTTTTCTCGAGTACGGTAATACGAAACTTTAGTTTCTTTAGTTATGAGACCTGTTTTCTTTCATCCGGGACGCAAGTAATTCAGAAGATCTTTTCGACAATCCAAGGTCTCTAATTACATCATTAAGCTGATCTTGATTCCATGGTCTCGGCGAGAAATGTTTGTGTGGGATGAACTCGTCATTTTCAGCTGTAGATGGTAGTGCTGGATCTGACATATCTGATTGGTAAGATATACTTGAGGTTGAGTGTCCTGGTGAAGATGAAAGCACATGACTACAGCTTGCACCCCGATCTTGAGCATATTCTATTTCTTGTGAATGTAGAACTGCAAGTGTAAACCCATCAGCAGACCTCGTGGGGTAAGACCATCGCATATGTTTTCCAAAACCGCTTTTTGTACTTAAACAAAAATAACACTCGGATGCGTGGTTCGCTGTTTCTCTCCATAGCATAGGCTTCAAAATTTCCAAGTGTCGTCTGATGAAAAAAAAAAATTGAAATCAGGAATATGAAGAATTCAAATTTTAATTAAGAAATATTGTAATTATAAAATATTCCAAATCTATTAATTTATACTTACTTTACGTTAGAAGACTTCATAGATAAATTCAATCGACATGGAATGCATATAGTACTCGGTGTCCAATGCTGGTTCAAATTGTGCGGATAGATATTATAGCAATCTTGATATGACTTTTGCAATGAAGTTAAGAAGCACTTCCGTTTTTTTCCGGTGATATATTGGGCCGCACACATAACAAAATAAATCTGGATCGTTTTTACATAAAAATGTTCTGGCTTTCTGGCTCATTTTTATTAATATTTGAAAATTGTTTTTAACTTCTAAGCTGTATGACTCTAATTTTTGTGTAGGTATTAAATGATGTTTGCGTTATCGCAAACACTTCTTGAATGAAATAAAAAGGGTCAAGGAGATCTTATAAATACTGATACTATAATTTGGGATAACCCTTTGTGTGGATACAGTTTGTGTGTGCTGCAAATTTTTTATTATTCCCAAGAATCCTAAAAAACATTAAGGACTTTTATGAAAAAAAAAAATCATCCGTTACAGGTAGCTAACGGAAAATAAGAGCACTTCAGCGTACACGCACATTTATGAGCGTTTTATTACTATCCTACCGCAATCGTAAAAATTAAACAATCTTTTGTTTATTACTTATTTTTTTTTAATTATTAAAATCATAAAAATGTCATAGAGGTTTTTCCCAAAGGGGTTTTGCCAAAATGCGTGTCGTAAAATGCACCTGAGTTTTTATGTTCTGCATTTTCATTATATAGTAGGTACAATTTTCTACAGTGCTTGTAAGTATGCGATACCTTCAATTAATTGTAAATAAAAATGTAAAGCATGCATCGATTTTTATGATCCATATCTAGTTTTAATTCGCATGATATGTAGCTTTACTACAAAAAAATAAAAAGTAATATTTTTTGCAGTTTTCGATTTTTTCCAGATTTTTGTTTTCAAATTTTTTTTTTTTTTTTAGCATTTTTGCTAACAATTTGTTTCATAACTTTGAAACTATTGATCGCATTAAAAAAATTTGTACACGTTCTTTAAAGATATTGTAAACCTTAATTTTTGTAAATTTAATTTGACAAATCGGACTAGTTGTTTTTGAGTTATGACAACATAAGTGGAGAAATGTCTCAAAATATTGTCAATTTTACTTAAAAAAATTTAAAAAAAAAAATTATCCATAGAATTGAAAAATTTTACCATTTTTGTACTTAGGCAGCCATGATGCATCAAATCTATATAGTGGTTAGTCAAGCCTTTTTTTGCTGTTGACCTGTGTCATCGCTCAATTTTTTTTTTTTTTTAATGTATAAAAAAGTTTAATTTGTGTGGTTTTCCACACAAGGGTGCGATGAAGCTTAATACATTTTCTGAAAATCGTTTATTTTTTTTAAACTATCGTATTAAAATGATCGTATTAATAATTCGTTTGATTTTACATTCATGTTTAGCAACCACCATTTTAAATTGTCCATTCCATTTTCGTAATTAGCGAAGCCATATCCTTTATAAATCAATATTTTAAGTTCAATATATACAAATTTTAAAATTTATGGCCATTTAGAATCCCCATTATGAATTTTAAATTCTGATACCAGATTTGTGATCAGCGACTGCCCAAACATCTTACACAGAAAAGGCTAAAACGGGTTTCAATTAAAAAATTTATTGAATCAATTAATATTTAATTAATTGTGCACCTATCACGGCAGTGATAATATCAATTGAAACTTTTATTGGAAATTAGAAAGGGAAAAAAGCTCTTAATAGCTTCTACAAAAAAAAATGATACTGACAAAAAAAAAGTTGTGATACATTGTGTTTTGTTAATGCTGCGTCTGTTTGTATGTTTGTGTGAGTGCTTGTTTCATTTGTAAAGCATTATTTTTAAAAATTATGATAATTTGCTTAAAAAAATTTTAGTCGAAAGTTCCGAGTTCGAACCCGGTTCAAGGCATACCTTTTTGTGATTTTTTAATACTATTTAATGTCATATAAACTGTTTATTTTGTTCCTGTAACTTTTTTTTTGTTTCCCAACGTTGGCAAGTTGTTTCCACGAGTGCTGACGTATTTGAGCAGCCCGCTGCTATCCATCAATTATCATTTACTTACGTTTTAACATGTTAATTATTTTTATGCAATGACCCATAGCTGCGGCGAAACCAATGAATTTCGTTGTGTTACAAAAATGCAAAGACTATGATATTTTACTTGTTGATTTGGAACAAAATTATGAAATAATGTAAATATTTTGCCATTAAAATTAATATAAAAGTTAGTAAACTTAACAACTTAAAACCTGCAACAACAATTTCTAATAACATTGACAAAGACTACTTATAAAATCTTTGTTATAAGTTAATAAAATAAGTTTTATAATATTCTTGATTAACTATTACAATACATAAAATATAATAAAACATATACTAAAAGTACTTCGAAACTATTTCAATAAACAGTAAGAACTAAAAGATACATTTTAGCAAAAATAAGAGACTAGAAGAAAAATAAATTAAGTAAAATGAATTAAGTGCTGTGTTGATTTAAATCTAAACCGTTTCCGCCTTTATTTCCGCATTAAATTATTATTTTACAAAAGTATCTAATATCAAACGTTTCATTACAAATAAAAAAATTCCATTATTTAAACAAACGAAGTCAAAAATACTCCCTCAAAAATGTTAAATTTAAAATGAAAGCCAGTT
>CM037854.1:102034854-102055300 GCA_021234595.1 Delia radicum
TTTTTTTTTGCAAAAACTTATAACCAATATTTTTTTAACATTTTATTGTGTTTTTTTTAATGTTATTTGAATATATCGAGCTGTCATTAAGTTTAATTTCCCCTATCTGAACTTTAAAAAAGTTTCCACGTGAATGCACAATTTTTCCTATTTGAATTGTGCATTGCAATAAAAGCAACATAAGATATAATTTCTCATTAACTTAAAAAGTGAATAATAAGCAAGTTTTAATTTTTTTTTTTTTGGAAATGGTAACAATTTTATTTTTTATGATTTGCATAAAAAAAATCAAAATCAAACTTTGATGTTTTCAAAATTATAATTTAAATACAATTTGGCCATTTAACCTGTTGGCCATTTCTGACTAGATAGTCTGGGAAAAACATTTTTCCAACGTTGGCATTGTGGTCTCAGCCAATTCCTTGCCAATGATTTTTCATGTAGAACACTGAAATTATTGTAAAACAAATGCTGTCAAAACGCTTTTAAGAAACGCTTCTAAATCGTCTTAAACAAGTTTTCGCCCAGTAGTTTATTTATAGTTCCTTGGTAACCCAGTGGCATACCAGTGTTTGATTTTTTGTACCTCTGGCAGTTTCTGACTGGGTAGTTTAGCTTTAAGATTTTTGATTCTGTAACTTAGTTTCTAGAAAATAATAATAAATAAATTTAGTATAAAACTCAAATACAAAACTTCAAACAACGTTTATTGTTCTTATTTAATTTTGGAGTTTTGTTAGAGTTATTTATTTTAACAAGTGGTCCTTTGAGAAAAAAAAAAAAAATCAGCGGCATTGGATACTGAAAAAAAAAACTTAATAAAAATATCTACGTTACTTTAAGAACAACAGAGATCATAATCTCATAAGTTCAGAGCCATTGTCATTGACGAGAAATGGACGGACTTTGAGAAAAACCATTATAATCTTTTGGGGCACTCCAAAATCGTGAAATACAATTATATAAAGGACAAAGTCTTTGACTACCTCAAACGAAGGATTACTGAGTCCAGAACAAAATCAATCTTCCCAGTCACCAGTGCGACTCCAACGGTTATAAACCCTATAAGGAAATTGAAGAGGAATACATCAACTCATATAAATCTACAGATTGGAAAAACTTAAAGACGGTCGAGTTAAAGAAAATTTTAACCCGATTGCAATTTAGATCTTAGTGTATATTTAGCAGTGGATAAACTAAAAACTACTCCACCTTCAAAGTTTAGAAAGAGACCAACGCTGCAAAAAATAAAAATTATTTATTCTACTACAAGACAGCCAAAGCGGTCTCTACAAGAATCTGTACAATTGTGATGATAACGAAATTTTTAAAAAATCAACAGGCGAAAAAACATCAACAGCAGCAGGAGTGCAAATAATTCAAATTGTCTTGATATTTTTCATTGGATATTAGGGTGGGGCGATTTGAACATCTTAATGGGCGCTTCGCGTTTCTGATTCTTGGGATTGTACTGAGCAAAAAAAGTCCACTAGACCATACGTCTACGGTGAAAATCGAGCTTCCAGATTTTGACTTTTTAGCCGTATTTTGTGAAAGTAACAATGTGTGGGATGGACATATCTCAGGAAGTAGGAGGAGCTTATCCAAGATTATGGTATCAATCTGTTCTTTGAAAGATTCTCTAGCAGATTAATGTATCAATCATATTTGTGGGTGGGGTTTAAGGGGTTAATTTTTAATTTCAAAATAGGGCTTTTTTTGCCGTATTTTGTGAAAGTAACAATGTGTGGGATGGACATATCTCAGGAAGTAGGAGGACCTTATCCAAGATTATGGTATCAATCTTTTCTTTGGCAGATCAATCTTCTCTAGTAGATTAATGCATCAATCATATTTGTGGGTGGGGTTAAAGGTGTTAATTTTTAATTTCAAAATAGGGCTTTTTTGCCGTAAAGTCAAAATCTGGAAGTTCGATTTTCACCGTAGACGTATGGTCTAGTGGACTTTTTTACTCAGTACAATCCTAAGAACCACAAACGCGAAGCGCCCATTAAGATTTTTTCCTTCCATACAAATCGCCCCACTCTATTGGATATAGAGGCAGAAAGTCATCCTTCAGAATTATTACAACTTCAAGTGCTCAAATAGAACAAAACTATCTCAAGTCTTTGGAAAAATCCCCAACGAGTTAATGAAAAATCAGCAGATGTTGAACCGTCATGTAATTGTGTCCATGTGTGAGGTCAATTATGTTGTAGCAGATATTTTGTTGAGTGTATTTATTTTCAAAACACATCTCATTATAATTTTATTTCGCAAATATTTTTATTTAATCATGCAGGCCTTGAAAACAATTTGACATATTTTTGCCTATTAGCTTTTCCAGGAGAACATTTTTCTCATTCCTTGTAAAGCAGTCAAGAAGTTAGCACAAAAGAATTATGTTCAATTTTTTCTTTAAATTATTCTGTCGATATATATTTTTGTTGTGGGAAAAGATTTTTCTAAATTGTATATACATATTTAGAAACACAGCATTTTACTATAAGTTATTATAGCTAACAAAATTTCTTTGCAGTAGCAGATAACCGTTAAATATTATATTCGATTTTCGCTTTAATTTGATTGGATACATACTGAATATTTTGGCAGGTTTTAGAATTGATTTTCATATAGCTAATGAATCTTATTGGAATTTTTAAATTTATAGGAATTTTAGAGTTTAGAATAAATTTTGTATCCTGGGGAAATTTTACTATCGAAATTCTGCCTTTTGGATGTTTGTGGCGATTAAGGAAATTTGTTATATGGAGATTGGGGCAGCATAAGAAGAAGTAAAGAAAAATAGTGATTGTGTGCATAGGGTAGTTTTGATTTTTTTTACACCAATACCAAAACGTTAATTTTGTTGTTTTTACCAATGACTGTTTTTTGTTTCCGGAATATTTAATAATAAATACTTTAACAATAACGGCTTTTAAGTAATTAGAGAGTTACAAATAATTTGATAATTAAAATAAAAAATTTTATAATTTTTTTTTTATATTTTTCTTTTAATTTAAAGCTTTTTTAATTTATTTTATTCAATTTCTCGAAGTTTAAATATTTAATCCTTAATTCAATAATTTTTAATAACTTTTATCCAGCAAATAATTTTTGTCTTTACATAATTTAATAGCTTCGTGTTTAACGTAATTTTTATTTGAATTTGTGGTCACCGAGTCACCATAAAGTTTTTTTTTTATAACTTCTTCGAATTGTATTTGGATCTATAGCTATCCCTTTCATTTTTATTCACTATATAAACAACTAACTCAGTCAAGCATTCAATTCACATTTTTTTCGAATTTATTTACACAAAAAAGTACACCTTCATAATATTACTTTCTGCCATCATGATTTCCGCTCTCTGAGCGGTTATCAACACACTTCTGCACACATACACATAAAAATAGTTTGTTAGGCATTGTACGCAGCGTAGATCTCGACTGAGTATATGTAAGTGCGAATTTTTTATACTATTTTTATTGCACACACCTACATGTTTTAACATTCATTTAAATGGCAGTACAAATTTGCGATATTATCTTTTTTCTTAATGAAAATTTGTTAATATGCCTTTCGCCTTCACACATAATATGCACACTAGTCTATTAAAATACGCACTTTCTTTTAAATTTTCTTCACCAATACTATTAAATCATGTTATTTAATTCAAAAGGTCATTTGTATTTAGTTTTGTTTTCGAATTAAATGTCACTATGTTTGTTGTTTTGAGTTGCCCTAGGCGATTTGAACACTTTAAATTTAATATTTAAATTTTAATTTTTTTAATTTTTAATTTTTTTTTTTTAATATTTAAATTTTTTTTATATTTAAATTTTTTTTTTTTTGGATTTTGTTTTTTATGTTTTCAAAGATTTTATTAATAAATAATGTGGTTGAGTTATGTTAAATTGAAATGGCATTCTAGTTTTTTTTATTTATGGAAAGTGAAGTCCTAGATTGGTAGAATTTTCCAGCATGTTCGAATTTTCCAGCATGGTTGGGAGGGTTTTGACGCTGGTTAGCATTTACAATATACAACTAAAGCTACCCCAAATAAACCTTCAACGTTTTTTGTTTCTTAAAATAGCATTAATTTTTTTTTTTTTTTTTCTGGTGTAGCGTGTTTGATAAGTGTATATTGCCATGTAGTAGACAGGCAATATAACACCCATACATTGTATGAAGTATTAACATACAATCTATGGAATGTCCATGCTACAAGCGACCTACAGTGTGGATTAATGCAAACATAAGCATTTCCCACACTTTAGCTGTAGCTAGTATTAAGTTTATTTTATACTTAGATTTAAGTATTTTTAGATAATAATAAAGAGTCGCTCATTAGAGCCAAAACGAGAAACACTATAATTGTTTTTACTCTACACTGGGATTCTGCTACCTAAAGTACAATTATAAGTATTTGATTCGAACGGACAAGAACACACTTTCAACGACGAGCACGGCCGGAAATATTAGGTAGCCCAGTCCCTTAGTAAGTAGCCGAATTTGTCGGCTAGTTAGTGAATAAGAAGCTCATAGAGAAGAAATTTCTTCATCATGTGAAATTCCTTTTCCTGCTGCTATCGGCTCAAAATATACCTTTGCTACCGCTCACTTCGGAATAAATCATTTCATGAAAATATTGATCAGCAACAATCTCAGCCAGAGCTAAATTTAATTTTTACAAAACAATTTGCTAACGATATACTACAAGCAGTTCAGCACGGCCATCATCAAGACGATAGTCAAGCAGACCATATTCCTGATCTAAAGCAAAATTGTGCATATATTGCTAATTAAGTTACAATATCGACATTAGAAGATGATTCTAACGTGAAATATTACTTATCCGATACTGATGTCATTGGTGCCAAAGATGAACTAGTAGCATCACCAACTGATCTTAAGAAGTTATTATTTTAATTAATATAAATGCAGGTACAGATATTTTGAAAGCAGCAAGGCCGACCATGCCAAACGAAGTAATTGCAACACCACCATTTGAATAACTTTCATTCCTGAAACTCCGCTAACATCGAAAATTGCTAATTTAATTAGATCTCTAATTGAATTATTTTTCAATAACATAATACGTCAGTTGATTAAAAAGTGATCAAATGACCTGTATGCCTTCCCAAAAACCAAACAAATATTGTTGTTGATATGAAAAATGTGCTTTTATAGCTTGAATGTTTTTAATATTGAATTTAACGTGCATGAAATTCTCATTTATTTAGTCGATTTATTTATACTTATGTAAACTAATTGACACATAAATTAGTTTTTATTTCGTGAGCGCTATGGCAACATTTTTTTGGATTTGGTCTTTTGCAGAAATTAAACATTTTGTTGAAATCAGAGTATTTGTTTTTTGTTTGAAATAAATTTTAATTAATTTTTTGCATTTTCTTTCTTTTCTGTTTTGTTTATAAACTTTTTCCCTGTTTTGTTTATAAACTAAACAAAAAAATAAAAAGGAGAGAAAAAAAAACGTGTATTGAATATCCACCAGAGGTGGACCTTGCACATAACAAACAAGTTTTCAATTTATTTTTTGATCAATGGTTATAATCTTTAACTTCAAGCTCATATATTAGTTCTCATGTAGTGAGTAAACTAGTTTATATGAATGATTGATGTTTGGCATGGGATTGTTACCCGCCTTTAAAACGTGTTCTGATGATGGGAGCCTAGAAAATTACCGAAATAGATCTATCAACACATTCCTGAAAGGGTCAAATAATAAATTTGAAAACAAAAACTCTATATATTATTTGCTAGGACAATATCCTAATAAAGAAATATAGAGTATGGCCTCGAACTTGAATATTTTTTATTTTTTTCTTTATTATTATTTCTTTCAGACTATAATTTATTTAAGTAAAAAATTGCAGTATAAGAACCTTAAGAATTAAATTCTTTTATGGTTCATTTAAAATTTTTATTAAACGAAATTAAACTTTAAAAATTACATTAATTATTTACGATAATGTTTTATAATAAATATTAAGATTTAATGAACTGAAACTAAATTTCTCCACGGGCTATTGATGGTCAGTATTTTAATATTAAATTAATAAAGTAATAAACCTAATAAGAATTAATAAAATTTTAAAATATTTATTACTAATACCACTAAACATAAACATTTATAAAAAGCAAATACAGAAATATTACAAAAAAACAACAACAATGTGTTGATGTTTGCTTTTGAGCGATAATATAAAAAAATGTCAAGCAAGTTCCGAATTTGAGAAAATATTTAATTGATTCCATTAATTTTTAAATGACAGCTTTTAAAGTTTTCAACAAGCCGATTTAATTGAAAAAAAGTACACACAGAGAAAATTTTTGCCATTTGCCAACTTGAATTCAGTTACTACGTCTCCAATTGAGTTATTACAAATTTTAGACGGTTGGCACAACGTATCATTGGTTTTCACAACAAAGTTCAGCTAATTCAGCTTAATTTTAGTTACAGCGCCCAAAATATTCAGTACTCTAATGCAAATATTATTGAAATAACTGAATTTATAAGTTGTTACAATTAATATACACTTTTAAATTCGGTTGGCACTTTATTTCTCTGTGTGTTCTGTGTGATAGATAGGTTTTTATCCGCCAAATTTCAGTTAGTTTCAGGGTACCACAGGGCACTGTTTTTTCTCCATACATATATTTTTTTTATCTTTCTTAATGGCTTCCCTGGTCAAACTTGCAATCCCATCTACTGCTTTGCAGATGGCAGCAACATTTGTCATTCTGATTCTCTCGAACGTAGGCCAAGCCTTAAGAGGGTTTGGGGCAAAAGACAGACCTTACGACAATTTCTGAGTGGGGTAGTGCAAACAGTTTCGATTTTAACACTCGCTAGACCCAATGTTGACCCACAGGTCCATGAATTCAACTATGTCATCTGTGTATATGGATGGTATCGTTATTGAGGATTTGAATACTCTAGATGTTCTGGGCATGAAAATATAGTGTGATGACAGTTGGATAGCTGGCATCATTCAAGTGTCGAAAGAAGCTCTCAAATGTCTTGGTTTTCTAAATTGGTGGAAGAAATACGTCACTCCATCCGATCTCCTCGCAATATGTTTATACCAAATACATCCGGTCAAAGATACTATACAACTCCCGCATATGGATGTGTCAGTCACTTTAAGGTTGGATTTTTAGCGTTATGTAGAGTGTTGTAAATCTAAAAAATTAAATCCGATCTACGAGTTCGGATCAATAAGTCCGTGACTTTTCAAACTTTCCTAGTAGTTATATGAAATGCAACACTGCTCCCATCGAGTACCACCTGTTAATAGACTACTGTCTGCACAATCAATTTCAATGGTAAAAAAAGCGGTATACTGACTTTCGTTGTGGTCGCACAAGTACAAATGACGCTGAACGTTCTGGACGGCCAATTGAGGTCAATACACCCGAAAATGTCGAAGAATTCCACGATATGGTGTTGGCCGATCAAAAGGTAAAAGTGCTTGGAATTGTTGATGCCATAGGCATTTCATATGGTTTCGATTTTAAATGATCATTTGGGTTTAAAGAAGCTGTCTGCAAGAAGGGTGTCGCGATTGCCCTCAATTGACGATAAACATAATCGTGGCCAATAAGGTGACGGCAACAGTTTTTTGGGATGCACGCGGGATAATCCATATCGATTATCTTCAAAAGGGGAGAACAATAAACGGCGAATATTATGCCAACTTATTGGACCGATTTAGCGAGGATTTAAAAAAAAAACGACCCCATATGGCCAAGAAATGGCTATTTTATTGAACTCGAAAA
Source organism: Delia radicum (assembly GCA_021234595.1). NCBI lineage: Eukaryota > Metazoa > Arthropoda > Insecta > Diptera > Anthomyiidae > Delia > Delia radicum. The sequence continues at coordinate 102,042,664 of CM037854.1, forward strand.
ATCGTATTTTTTGGAAGGAATACAAAAATTGGAGATACGTTGGACTAAGTGTATTGAGCTAAAAGGAAATTATGTTGAAAAACAATTTTTTTTTGCAAAAAAAAAAACTGTTATTCATTCAAAAAGTCACAGGCGGATTGATCCGCCCTCGTATTTAGCATTTTCACGTAATTATTGTTTTGATAACAATTTAAGATATAGCGGATTGTTTCACTCGAACACATTTTGATTTTAACCCTTTCACTATCCTTGTACAGTAGAGTGCACACATTTTAAAGTAATATAAAAAATTTGCTAAAAAAATAAATCATAACTTTTTTGTTTAAAAATATTCATTGGTCATTCGAAAAAATCATTGTACGCATAAATTGTTCATCATGGCTATATTGTGGCGATATTTTTAACAAAGTTCGATCTTTTTAGTCAGTCTTTGTCTCCGGAAAAAGTGCCGTTTGGTGAATCTTGTAAACTAACAAAGCTAGAATCTCGAAATTTTACACATCTAATGACCAGAAAAAAACAACCAAATAATTTTTGGTTATTCGAATGTTTTAGTGCTCCAAATGGATTGAGAAGTTCAAACAATTCGATTTTCAGGCTCAGTTTTTGGCACATGTTTCTAATTTAAGGGTCCAAAAGCAAGAATCAGAAGTTGAAATAGAAATTTATGTGCCACTAATTTGAAATATTGCATTTTTAAAATCTGAAATCGTAGGGTTTCGTAGATTTACCCTTATAAACAGCAATATATCATTCATTTTTGCTCTCATCATGTTTTTTTGAATAAATTTTGAGCTAAACGTTTTTACAAATAAATATAAAACAGATTTGTAACAGTAAAATATGATAAATATTTATTTCTGTCATTCTATGTATTTTCAAAAAAAAATATACCTTTTTTATAATTTATTTTATGTCCTGGTCCTTTTCAAAACTTTATTTGAGGTTACATTTAAGCAACATTCGAGTCCTATTTTGGAATAATAACTGGAAACATTTTTTTTTTTTCACAAAATCCACAAATATCGTCAACTTAATTTTTAATTGCTTTGCAACGATGCCCCTAATAAACGTCTTATATTAAATTGTACATGTACTACTAGAAAAAGCAAAATGTCAAACTAAAAAAAATCAAAAATCTCAATGAAAATAAATTGATTGAACTAACTACATTGACATTTGCATGTAGAGAGTTTTAAAATCACATTTCTGCGCTAACCTTCAGTCCTCACATCTACTTTTGTTACACCTCACAGTGTGAGGAAGGAAGGTTAAGTTAATATAAAGGTATGATTTAAACATAATCCCTTAAAATGTAAGTCGTATAATGCAAATGCATACCCTTTTATTTAAATGTGAGTTGGTCGCAAATACTTAATTTTGTTTAGTTCTGTAGGTCAGCTTGAGTTTCTTGTTCTATTGCTACTTCCGAGTTAGTTTAAGAGATTCAGTTTATTTCTCAAAGGACACCCTATTCTCCATATTTTATGTGAAACTGTCAGTGCACGATGGTAAAATGGCCAAAACTAAAATAAATTATTTGATTTTCTTATAAATTTTGATGCCAAACGAAAATCTTTATTCCAATTAATTGTTATTGTAGGTAGTCAACATTAGCTTTTATGATACATCAAAATTACAACTTTTCTGATATCGATTTTCCAAACAAAAAATATAATTTTCTAACTATGAAAACAAAGTAGGCAGGATATGGCAAATGTTTTGTCTTTAGTTATTTTTAAAACTTGTTTACATCCAAATTAGTTTTGTTTTTAATCATTTCATGGCGATTTAAGTATTTTGTCTATGTATTTCCATGATTTATTTAATCCTAGAAATTGGCTTTTTAAATTATGTTAGGATATGGCAACTCTTTTGTCTTTAGTTATTTTTAAAACTATTTCTGTATCAAAATTTGCTTTGTTTATAATCATTTCATGGCAATTTAAGTATTTTGACTTTGTATTTCCATGATTTATTTAATCCTAGAAATTGGTATTTTATGAAATAAAAAAAAATTAAAACTACCAAATTTTGATAAGCTCCACAAAATTCTTGGGACTTTCTGTAGGTTGAGCCTTTACATAATTTGATAATACTTAATGTCATGAGAACTATAAATTTGAGCAGCCTTTTTTGCCATTTATTAAACTAAAATCATATATGAGTTATTGGTAAAGGCATCACAAAAGTACTGAAAATACACATGGAATGTACTATATATATTCCGAATTTTGTTCAAAAATATTTTTCTCATCAGTTGACATTTAAAATAAAATTTCATCCAAATCTGTCCAATCTGTGCAAATGTGAAATTTTATTTGGTTTTCATATATTTTTTGAAAATCATTTATTTTTTTTAAACTATCGTATTAAAATGATCGTATTAATATTTTTTTTCTAATTCTAATGTCTAATTCTTCAACTTACTTTTGTTTAGGTTTGCTGCAAACAAATTTGGCAACTCTATAAAAAAAATCTGGCAACCGTATAAAAATGTTGGTCTCTTTTTCGGACTCAGTGTGTGGTTTTGAAAATACCCGATTTTCAATCGATGCTCAAACACCTCCAAGAGATATTTCAGAAACATTAAGGAAAACGTGTTCTTAAGATTTCCTTATCTAGATTTTTGTGACCGTCTGCGACCATTTATAAATTTTTACGATATTGTCTTATAACTAATAAATGGTAAAGTTTGTATGTTTTCTTTTTTGGTTAACTCTGAAATATAATTCCAAATAGGTCTTAAATGGGTTTCTGAAATTGTGTTTCTCAAATAAAAAAATATATACTTATAACAAATCAATATGTACAATCCAATATGGCCACTCACCCTCCATTTGAAAAGGTAGTTTTACCCATCCGTTAATATGTTATGACCAGAGAAGACAAAATATAGCAAAACTCGAGGTGCATATGGCAAAAAAAAAAAAATATATTGGAAAAGGAAAATAGCAAAACTACAAAAAAGGTAAAAAAAAAATTAAACTGTCTGAAACAAACAATTTTAAAGCTAAAAAACTTTAAGAAAAATTTAAAATCTAAATATTGCCTATATGAGTAAAAATGGAAAAAGCATATTTGATTTCTCTGGTTATGACCCAAAGATTTTACAAATGAATATAGTTTTGTCTGATATTATATACATTTGATGTTTTTAAACAAATTTGTCCATTAAAACTGACTATATACTACTTTTTCAAAAATAGTTAAATTATATGCTCAATAGTGTGGTGCAATACATAATTTTAAGTTTGACTATTTTCATAAAAAATGATATATATTTATAACATGAATTGTTAAGTTTTGGTTGTTAAGTTTTGGTTGTCAGAGATCCCATATAATTCATAAACAATAAATTAAAGCTCAATATATCTAATTTTAAAATAAATGGGCGCTAGATACCAGATTGTGATCAGTGACTGGCCAAACCTCCTATAGGACTTCTATCCTCTGTATTCTAGTTTTGGACAACATTCGCACAGTGCACTGGTAAAGCATTCATTTTTTAAAAATGATGATGCTTTGTTTAAAAAAGTTCGGAAGTTCCGAGTTTGAACCCGGTTTCAGGCAAGCATTTTTTGTGATTTTTTAATGCTTTTCAATATTTTTGTCATAAAATTATTTTTTTTTTTTATTTGTTTCCGGAAATGCTTTATTTTGTTTTCCTTAACGTTGGCAAGTTGTTTCCATTAAACCTTATGCCAGTGCTGACATATTTGAGCAGCCCACTGTTAACCATCAATTCTAATTTAATTACGTTTTAACCTGTTAACTGGTTAGTTTCGATTTTAAAGTCGCTTCTTCTGTGCTTAATTATTTTTATGCGATGACGCATAGCTGCGGCGAAACCAAAGAATTTTGTTGTATTACAAAAATTCAAAGACTATGATATGTATTTTATTTGTTGATTTGGAACAAAATTATGAAATAATGTAAATATTTTGCTAATAAAAATTAATATAAAAGTTAATAAACTTAACAACAACTAAAAATCTGCAACAACAGTTTCTAATAACATTGACAAAGACTACTTTATAAAATCTTTGTTATAAGTTAATAAAAATAAGTTTTATAAAATTCTTGATTAACTATTACAATAAAGAAAGTATTAATAAAATATATACTAAAAGTACTTGGAAACTATTTACAATAAAACAGTAAGAACTAAAAGATAAATGTTAGCAAAAATAAGAGACTAGAAGCAAAAATAAATTAATAAATAAATTAGGTAAAATGAATTAAGTACTGTGTTGTTTTAAATATAAACCGTTTCCGCCTTTATTTCCGCAGTTAAATTATTATTTTACAAAAATATTTAATATCAAACGTTTCGATGGGCTAATTACAAATCAACAAATTCAAATATTTTAAAACAAGCGAAGTCAAAAATACTCCCTCAAAAATGTTAAATTTAAAATGAAAGCCAGTTGTTTATTATTTAACAGTATGAAAGTTTGTGATAATTATTGCCAACCTTTTTCAAGCAAGTGCCAACTAGAACTGGTCCAACTCCAGACAAATGCAGAAGAAGGTACCTTAGACAAAATTATGACTACACCCAAAAAAAAAAAATAGTAAAAATTTTTAATACGTTTTATATTCCACTTTAGAGTTTTTGTGACAATTTTAAGTAAAAGATTATTTTTTAGCACACATTTTTAATGTTTTTTATGAATAAATTACAAATTACTCTTGATGAAGTAAGCAAAATATTTTACCAATGCAAAAATTTTAGTAATTTTTTTTCATACATTGTTATTGTTTGTTATATAAAATATGAATAAAAGTCAAAGGATTTTAAAAATAAATTTGATGTAAAAAGCAAACAAACTTGTAGCGCTTTAGTAATATGAGCTCCTAAGACTATAGTTATTAACTAAACATAGTTAATAACGTCGCTTGTAGAATGAATTACTTGATAAAAGACACTGAACTAATTTTTTCATTTAATTTTTTCTAAAAATCCAAAGTTACATATGTTGTTGTGTAACTGAATATACTCACATTACGATACATCTTTTGTTTTTCTACATTTACAATTTTTTATATCGAATTCTAATTATACAAAAAAATAAGATTTTTAACTGCAGTAACAGTTGCGGCGAAAGCAGTTAAAAGGCTAAAGACCCACACACCAAATTTGAAGTACGTCACTCAAGCGGCTAAAATTATGTTTGCAGATAAAATTTAGTTATACTTATTCAGCACTTAACTATTTTGAACTAATAGTTCACCAATATTTTACTAATGTTTTACTAATAAATTTTGCTAAAAAAAAATTTGCAGATAAGTATTGACCACAACCAGATTAAAAAATACACGCATATTGAAGTAGATGTTGCGGCATGTAAATCTTTTGCGAGCTGATTTTTAGCAAACAAATTAGTAGATTTAGCAAAAGTTTTGATATCACTTAGTTGATTCAAAAGTAAAAAGTTCGTGCTAAGAGCTAATAAAATTTTTCCTGAATATTAGTAAACTGGAAAAAAAACTTAAAAAATTTGTAGAAAAATTATATTTTTGTTTGTGATTATTTTACGAATTATTTACAATACGACATGAATAAATATATTATCTCAAATTATATAGAAATAATTATATATAATATAAGCAAAATTATCTTTCAACTGCTTATGTTAATGGTTGTCTTAATATACAACCATTTTTTGCAATAAGCAAAAAGAAACATAAAAAATTACCTAAGATGCGCTACCTTGTCTTTTACTATAGCCTGTCTACCTGACCGTATATTTGTTTGCAATTTGACCACACTACACTAATAATCACTTCAAAGATTTAGTTTACAAATAAACTTTTAATTTAAATATTTTATCTCATCTTTAATTTAATTAATAGACATTCGTTTGACAAGCCGGCAACACCACGAAGTTAAAGTTTTTTTAATTATTTATTATCATTTTTAGTGTACTTTTGCATGAAAAACAGATACAAAAATCTTCCATGGTTAATTTTTTTATACTTTGTAACGCCAAAAGTCGCCTAGGGTCTTGTTTTTGGTTCCACCATATTTTTTTCATTTAATGTTTTGTTATAACCACTGAAAATGTATAATTAATTTTCTTTACACAGGAATAAAACTAATTTAATTTAAAATTTTGAAATTAACGGCTTTCAGAATAATCTTCTACGAGGTATTTCGAGTATTTTGGGAGTTCCCATTTTTTCTCTGCGGGCATTTCGAGTGTTTTTGGTTCCCACAGATTTTCTCTTAAAGTGATTTTGCGTTTTTGGGAGTTTCGTTAAGGTTCCCATACTTTGCTCTTCTGGTCTTTCGTACGATTTTGGGAGTTCCGTTTAGGTTCCCATATTTTTTTTTCTGGTATTTCGAGTATTTTGGCAGTTCCGTTTAGGTTCCCATATTTTTTCTCTTCGGGTATTTCGAGCATTTTAGGGGTTCCGTTTAGGTTCATTTATTTTACTCTTCATGAATTTCGCGTATTTTGGGAGTTCCGTTTAGGTTCCCATATTTTTTCTCTTCGGGTATTTCGGGTATTTGGGAGTTCCGTTTATGTTCCCATATTCTTCTCTTCGAGTAACTCGCGTTATTTTTTTTTTAATTTTTTGAGAGTTTCGTTTAGGTTCCCTTATATTTTATTTTTTTCAAGAGGTTTTCTTATTCGTATAAACTCGTTTATGCCTCTTTTCGTCCTCGAGATTACTCAGAATTCTAAAAGTTTCTCCTGTTGCTCGACCACTGACTCAGCTTAGTCTAACCTAACTTTTTTACATGGTATTATTTGTGGTGTTATTGATTCTCCTGAGCTATTAGAGTTAATTTCAATATATGTTCCACCAAGAAGATTTAGAAATATAAGTAAATTTTTTCATATTGATATACACTTAACTGAATATGTATTAAACGAACCACTAAATAGATCTATGAGATTATTTAATATTTATTGTAATAAGTTAGACATAAGTGTTTCTCACTCCCAATTTAAAATTTTGTTAAATAATTTATTTTAAATATCTTAATTTTTATATGCTAGTCTGTAAGGATATTGTATCCATAGACTTAAATAAATAAATAAATAAATAACCTACCGACTTGGGAAACATCCTCTCTAGATGCTACGTGGACAAGTTTTTTAGATAAGTATTTCATAAGCCTATAACTAATTTTAAGTTCGAATTACAAATGGAATTTTTTTATAAATGGATGAATAAAGAGAAAACAATACTGAAATAAAAAAAATAAAGAAAAGTTTAATCTACTCATTTATTTCCACACAAAGTCACTATTATATAAATTTTTGTGACGGAGGAAACTCGTCGTTACAGTGGCGCCCGAGCAGGGACTCTGAGTGGGAAATATATTTTCAGTATTTATTTCAATAGAAATCCATTTTTTTTTAAGCTAAGTTTAAAAAGGAACAACATATGCAGAAAGGTTAAACATATTATCCCTATACAAGCACCGGCCAGTCTTTGTTAAACCTTTAGCGTGCTCGGATAAAACGGTCGAAAAAAAAGTTTAATCACTAAAAGTGTCGAATCATTAAAAAAAACAAACCATTTTTTTTTTTCTTAAAGTAAACACGAGAATAAACAGTAAAAAAAAATAAAAATATATATAAAAATATATTTTACAGAAAAAAAAAAATAAATATATATAGATTTGTACGTTTTGTTATTTTCATAACCCGATTCATAAATAATATTTAAAGGAATTTTTTTTATTTTTGGAAAAAAAGAGGAAAATAGATAAAGCAAGTTAGCAAGAATAAAGAAAAAGGAATTACATTATTTGAGTGCATTGGTGAGAATAGATAACGGTTTGTCCAACGGGAAGCGTCGACAGAATTGGAATTCGTATACACTTTACGTTGGTTTTAAAAAACAAAACTACTTTGTGCATTTCCGAACCATAATATTTTTTGGCAAATCATAAATCATAGCCGAGCAAAATATATGAGTTACATATTATGAATCTTAGCACACATAAATTCCATGTTATTGACGAGTTATGAATTTAACGAAGATTTATCTATGTTTTCCATTTGCTGGGAAAATTTGCATACTTTTTATCTTCATAAATAAAACTCGGCGTTTTTTAATTGCGTTAGTTAACAAACCGGAGAGAGAGGAAAGCAGTTTATGAATAACATCATTCAAAATATTTTGTAGTTGGATGGGACTGGCAATGTAATTTAACATAAATGATAAATCACTCAAAGTCCGGCCTGCCTGTTTTTTATTTGAAATCAAATATTTCTTGTTATTTATTTTTGTATCCCGATTAAATATCTAACAAATCCGTAAGAACAAAGGAATATTAAGTTAAAAACAAAAGTCCAAAATTTTAAGTATAGATCAGTAAAAACAAAAGAAGGAAAAAGTTCTATACAGTTATTTGAAATTTTTGCAGTCTTGGTTTCGTTTGTTTTACAAAATATATACACACACACATCGGTAATTTTTTATTTTTGTTATTTGAATTAAACAAATTTTGTATACAAACAAACATTTCGAAAAGTAAATAACAAACACGAGTTTTTTTTTTAATCGTAAAAAAAATAATAATAATAATTGCAGTTTATCAAAACTGGAACGGAAACAATTAAACTAAAAACTGTAGACTAAATAATATTCTTACTGATCTATTATCCCAATAAAGGGGGAAATACTATATTCTTTTGACATATAAATTAATAAAATAAACCCCCAAATAAATCACAGATTCCCAGTTAGTCTGTTTACAACTACTAACTGGTCATTAAGCGTGCCTATCATATTCATTTTATCAAAATTCTTCGGGGAGAAGAGAAACTATAGAGTTGCCGGTTCGCTGTTTTAATAAAATACCGCCGGGATATACAATTTCAATTGTTGCATTTTTTTATCGACAGTATTTTCCCTCAATCAGGGGAAAAGTCGGTAAACTGGTTTTGAAGATAATTTATCGTTTATTTTAAGAAATATTAAATTACATTGTTTACGAACGTATACTTTCTTATAACAGCAATATATTATGCTACGAGTTTCCTGGGCTTACAGCCTCCGAAAGGAAGAGTTAGTAACCTACCTCACCGAGGTCGGGATCGATTCAACAGGTAGCGTGGAAGAGCTGCGTAAACGGTATGCCGGATATTTGGGAACAACTCACGAACCAAAAGGTGCTACAAGAACTGCTGAAACAACAAGAAAAACACGAGCAGACAACATCGGATGTATAATCGCATACCCCGTTGAAAATCAGAAAGATCGTCACTAATACAATGGATAACCAGGACAATGGCGGGTATCAGACTCCTTCAAGCGTTTAAGAGACAACCGGGCAAACCCTGACGACCGCTTTCACTCAAGCCGGACCGGATCTAAAATCTGCCGCGGATCAGGTGCGGAAATGGGGAGTGAAATTCGACGGTGATACAGACCCACTAGAATTCAAAGAGCGAATCGAGGAACTGGTCCATATGTACTCTGTTCATCCGGAAACGATGCCCATTATGATGCCAGAAGTTTTAGTTGGAAAGGCGTTGATTTGGTATCGCAATAATAACTCCCACCGGAGCACCTGGCCGTCATTTAGGTCAGATTTTTAAAATTCTTCCTACCACCGCGATACTTTGAGCGCTTGGAAGATGACATAAGAAAAGGCATTAAAGATCCAAAGAAACGTTTAAAAACTACACACTAAACTTACAGAATTTGATGAGGCACAGTAGCTATACTCCTACCCAGAAATTAGAGAGAATATTTCAGAATGCTCTACCGGAGTATCGTTGGTATATCAAACGGAAAGACTTCACTAAGCTAGAAGGACTCCTCGATTTAGCAGCAGATTTGGAAAGCATCCCCCCCCCCACCTATTCCACAACAGACAAGGGAACCCCATCGTGTGGTAAGCCTGGCACAAAGTAGTCACAAGAATTCTGACCCTACTATCAACTGCAGAACCGCTTGCAGACGCTGTGGTCAGGAAGGTCACATATCTGCCCAATGTCAAAATGCGGCCATTCTATACCGCTGGGCGTGTGGACAGCGAAATATCCGGACCATCGACTGTTGTCGTCGACGATCGGGAAACGAGAGCCGGGAACGTACCGAACGAGGGATTGCGGGTCCACCAAAAGACACCCCTCACAATTAACAACCTCATTAGATGTTCAATAGACCCGATTAGTAGCAACAATCACCTTCGAAAAACAATTAATCCCCGCTACTATCGACACAGGGGCTTACAGCTGCTTTATTCGTGAGACCTTGGTCACCTCTATGGGAAGATTCGAACTACTACCACATAACAGCCATATCACCTTAGCGGACGGCAGGCGAAGACACACCACCGCGGCAATATTAGCCACCGTTACTTTTGGCAATTACCACGCAATGACCAAATTTCTTATTTTACCTAATGCAACCGAAGACCTGGTCTTCGGATACGATTTCTTGAAACGATATGGAACACAAATAACCATAGCGGGGATATCCTGTCAGTTACACTCCACCAAAGTGGAAGAATCACCTAACCCTAATACCAACCTCCAGCTAGCTACGGGCTCTCCGCCGGACAATATCCACGCCGGTGCTGGCCGCCCAGGGGCACCTGAACCGAGTGACAGCACTTCACCACTAACTGAACACGTACGAGCCGAGGTAGAACAACACATCACTCAGATGCGAAGTATTCCGAACAACAAGTTCATCCAAACAGTGTTTGTGCTTGATGGTCGTCGATATGGAGTCACTGTTAATAAACAACACCGAATCCTCGTAGCAGATTTGGGCCCCCCGAAGGAGAAGGGTAGTGTAACGCCAAAAGTCGCCTAGGGTCTTGTTTTTGACTGCACCATATTTTTTTCATTTAATGTTTTGTTATAACCACTGAAATGTATAATTATTTTTTTTACACAGGAATAAAACTAATTTAATTTAAAATTTTGAAATTAACGGCTTTCAGAATAATCTAATACGAGGTATTTCGAGTATTTTGGGAGTTCCGTCTAGGTTCCCATTTTTTCTCTTCGGGTATTTCGAGAATTTTGGGAGTTCCATCTAGGTTCCCATTTCTTTTCTGCGGGTATTTCGAGTGTTCCCACAGATTTTCTCTTTAAGTGATTTTGCGTTTTTGGGAGTTCGGTTAAGGTTCCCATACTTTGCTCTTCGGGTCTTTCGTACGATTTTGGGAGTTACGTTTAGGTTCCCATATTTTTTTTCTGGTATTTCGAGTATTTTAGGAGTTCCGTTTAGGTTTCCTTATTTCGAGTATTTTGGTAGTTCCGTTTAGGTTCCCTTATTTTTTCTCTTCGGGTATTTCGAGTATTTTGGGAGTTCCGTTGAGGTTCCCATATTTTTCTCTTCGGGTATTTTGGGAGTTCCGTTTAGGTTCCCTTATTTGTTCTCTTCGGGTATTTCGAGTATTTTGGGAGTTCCGTTTAGGTTCCCATATTTTTTCTCTTCAGGTATTTCGAGTATTTTAGGGGTTCCGTTTAGGTTCATTTATTTTACTCTTCAGGTATTTCGCGTATTTTGGGAGTTCCGTTTAGGTTCCCATATTTTTATCTTCGGGTATTTGGGAGTTCCGTTTATGTTCTCATATTCTTCTCTTCGAGTAACTCGCGTTATTTTTTTTTTTTTTTTTGATTTTTTGGGAGTTCCGTTTAGGTTCCCTTATATTTTATTTTTTTCAAGAGGTTTTCTTATTCGTATAAACTCGTTTACGCCTCTTTTCGCCCTCGAGATAACTCAGAATTCTAAAAGTTTCTCCTGTTGCTCGCCCACTGACTCGGCTTAGTCTAACCTACCGACTTGGGAAACATCCTGCCCAGCAACATCCTCTCTAGATGCTACGTGGACAAGTTTTTTAGATAAGTATTTCATAAGCCTATAACTAATTTTAAGTTCGAATTACAAATGGATTTTTTTTATAAATGGATGAATAAAGAAAAAACAATACTGAAATAAAAAAATAAAGAAAATTTAAATCTTTCATTTATTTCCACCCAAAGTCACTATTATATAAATTTTTGTGACGGACCTGGAGCTCCGCTAGCTATACCCCAGCAAACGGAGGAAACTCGTCGTTACAACTTTTTAGTATTATTTTCTTGGTCTCTACTACATCTTACCATGTCTGGTTGTCGTCATCTTATTTAATGTGCTTATGAGCACATTTTTTTTAGCAAAATAAATTTGTAAAATAATATATAAATACTAGTAAAACATTAGTTGAAAACAGTTAAGTGCTGAATAACTATACCTAAAATTTTAGCTAAAAACACTAATTCAGCAAAAAATTTGCTGAGAAATAGTATTCTTGATTTACAAGACGTTTTACTACTTACAAAATTTCAAGACAATTTAAGTTTAATTTCGTTTATATACAAAATTATTTCAATTCAAATTACAAGAAATAGAAAATTTTCACTTAAGTAGTATGTTTTGTAGAAAAACTGAAATAATTTCAAATAACTGAACATAAGTTTTATTTTTTGAGAGAGGCGTGGTAAAGAAGATTAAGCATACTTTTCTAAAAATCATAACTACATTGTACATTTTTAATTGAATTAGACTGCGCAGTTTCTGGTAACACAACCTTCATCAGTAATCCTTTTGACAATATTGTAATTTGTTATGGTTTTTATTGTTTGATTGCATCTATATGAAATGT
>CM037854.1:102055400-102128421 GCA_021234595.1 Delia radicum
TCTATATGAAATGTTTGTTTATTAAATGCAATCTGACCGTGGCTTGAACCTGCTTTCTTGCCACATGCACTTCGCACTACACTTTAGACAGGCGCTTTAACGCTTGATCTAAAGTCAAGTCGATTTTTGCTGTGGCGTCTTAAAACCAGTTTGAATTACACGGGGTCGATTTTACATTTAATTGTAATTGAGAAGATAGCTAAGACAAACACCACAACAATTCACAATTGTTAGAAAATCATATGTAATCTAATTTCCACTATTTCCCAAATTTTGTGTTAGTTTTAGCGACATCTATGATGTATTTTTTTGTACATACGGTAGTTGGCTATCACGTAGTTAGTTGCCAGGGAGCAAATTTTGATATGTTTTATGGGGATTTTTGTTCTGTTTTTTTTATTGTTCTGTTGTTAAAATTTAAACATTTATTTTAACTTACCATTAATTTTTTCTTATTGATTTGTTTATCATTTAAACATTGATTGTTAGTCATTAATAAAAATAAATAACAAGAAACATTTAATTTAAATGAATAATAAGTAGACCGGCTTCAGTAATTTATCATTTATGTTAAATTATTTTTTAGGGTAATAGCAACTATTTTGAGTGTGAAAATATTATAAATAATGCTGAACATTGACACAAAAGCCTTGAAGAGTACAGTTAGCAATTAACCATGTGTGAGTACTACAACTTTGAAAGCTTAAGGAATTATGTTTAAATGCAGTTTTAATTTTTAAAAATCTTTACCACTAAAGAAGTTACGACCTTTGCAACGAAAAATGTCAAAAGGGGGAAACTATGGCATATCACGTATATTCATTTTGGTTTTCGTTGCAAGGTTGTTACACTTTTATTGTTTTTGCATGTTAATGGGCAAGATCGGGCGGAAAGTTTTAATTGGATGCTTGAGGAATTGTCTGTCCGATGCGCTCATTTGTTTTATCAAATGTTTCTTAAAAATTTTTAATTTTTGTCAAAATTTTTAGACTAAGACGCCACATTGCGGCGCAAACCTGTAAGGAAAAAAACTGCAAAGTGTGTAAATTTGAAAATTCTGGTTTTACTTGTAAACCATCATCTCTGCTTTTCACCAAGCAGAGATGTAAAAGTTACGCTTTTGTGAATGTATCTCCACAAGTCTAATACGCCGTTTTGAATCTAAAGGTTATGACCAACTTTCTGGTTTCATGTTTTTCTCATCATGACTTAATATTTTATATCATATGATTTAGGACTAAACCCGAACAAAAATCCTTCACTTATCGTGACTTCAACAATATAGATTACAATTTATATACAATAATTTATTTCAAATTAACTGGAATAATATATACTATTTACTTTCTGTTGATGATAAATTAGCTTTCCTTGAAAGTATATACTTCAACTCTACGATGAAACTGTTCCATTAAAAACCAAAATACCATCAGTGAAAAGTAAACCTTGGTTTACAACGGACATCAAACAAATAATTCATCTAAGGGATATTGCCTACGCTAGGTGGAAGCCATTTAAAAACACTCGAGCTTAAGAATGAGTACAGTACTGCCAGAAAATGTGTTAACCAGAAGATCAAATTAGCAAAATCAGAATATTATTCCAATCAATTTGGTACTGCCTTGGAGTCAAAAAAAACCTGGAAAACTATTCGGGACATTGGCATTGGCAAAAAAGTTATTACGAAAACTACTCGACTGATTGTCAACGAATTAAATTCTGCCTTTACAAATCTACATTTGTCCAAGCCGATAGTGATCTTTATAACTTTAATAAAATATGGACAATTTTCTGAAGATGAAAGTTTTTTGAATTTTCTTGTGTTAACCAATTAGAAGTTTGTCATGCTTCTCTTCAGTAAAGTCGAATGCAATTGGATGCGATAATATTCACCCTAAGTTCTTTAGGATCCTCCTACCTCTTCTTATTCATATGTAACTCAAATCTTTAACACAATTTAATGTCTAGCACGTTCCCTTCTAAATGGAAACATGCAAAAGTTATACCAATACCGAAATCAAATAATGAATATCGACTTATTGCGATTTTATGCTACCTTTCAAAAGTCTTTGAAAAGCTATTGTATTTCTCAGATATGTGAGTACATACATGGACAAGGCTTAATGTGTGAAAAAACAATTAGGTTTCCGTTCAGATCACAGCTGTATAACTGCTCTTGTCGAAGCAAGCGAGAATATTAGACGTGAACTAGATAATAACAAACTAAACTTCCTAGTACTCCTTGACCACTCTAGGCTTTCGACACAGTCAACCATGAAACTCTTTGTATGAAACTCAGACGACCTTTAAATTCGCATCAAGCTCAACTAAACTCATGTTAACTTACTTGTAAACCGTACACATCCGTATGTGTGAATAATTTATCATCTGCACCATTGGCTCTACTCGAGGCGTACCTCAGGGTTCTATTTTGGGACCGCTACTTTTCTCACTAAGTAGCCCCGCAGAATCAATTAAGGAGAACATCGATAAACTGAATTATGATCTGGATAAAATCATCATTGGCCATCGCAAATGGTCTTTGTTTAAAACCCTAATAAGTCTAAATGTCTCGTTATACATAAGAGGTTCATGCAACCAGAAATTGATGAAGAAATCCTTATTAACACACCAGAAAATTTCAATTGTCCCAGCGTCTAAAAACTTAGGCATCGTATTCAATAGCACATTATCATGGACTAACCATATTAACTCGTTAGTTGGTCAAACATATGCCAAGCTTAGAACACTATGGTCTACACAATCATTCACTCCATTAAATGTAAGATTGCTTCTAGCTAAGACCTACGTTATTCCTGGCCTTTTATACGGCTGCGAACTCTTCGCAAATTGTGACGCCACAAGCAAACGTCGACTAATATGTATTAATAATATGTACGATATGTCTGCAATCTACGGAGGATTTAGCAGTGTATCATTAATTTCCAGGAACATATACGGTGTTTCTTTGGATAATTTTCTAAAAATAAGAGTTCTATGTTTCTTCATAAAATTATATACACACAAAAGCAAAATATATTTTTGATCAAATTCGATTTGCAAGAAAAAAAGTTAATACTTCCTAGATATCACTCTTTTGTTTATGAATATCAATTTCATGTACATTCTGCTCGTCTTTGGAATTTATTACCACAAAACATACAAACAAGCCAGCAACGCAACGCACTTCAAAATTTACTTTATAAATTTTTTGAATACTTTATTTTTCAATGATTTTCTTTAATAATTTTTACTAACTTTGTTTTCAATATTTATCTTTTCTCTATTTTGGTTTTATTATATTATATTTTTTTTTATATTAATTTTTTTTAAATTTCTATATCTTTTTTTTTTTATTTTTTATATATATTAATCATTGTGAATCAATTGCGATATTTATTCATGTACTATAATTATAAGATTCAATCTTGTTGTACTGAAAAAAACAAATAAATAAATAAATCAAAAAGCTCTTGCAAGTTTCATGTAATTTTTTTTTTTATTTTTCGACTTTAAATAGTCTTCAGTTCATCAATATGAAGACTTTCCAACGTGTACCTTTGCACTTTCTGGACTTAAGTACACTCAGGGAACTTCTGCTTTAAAAATATGTAGTTGTTTGGGTTGTAATACAGTTTCTTATTTTAATATAAATGTCAGTCATTTGTAGAAAAAATTATATATTTACTAACATTGCAGTTCATTTAAAAAACAACCCACATAAAAGACTGTTTTATGATTTTACATTATTTTTTTACAGTTGTTTTATGTTATTTAAAAAAATAAAAAAAATACATGTTTGTTTTTTTTTTTTACTGCCATGTGGTTCATTTTTACTACAATTGTTAGACATTTATTGAACATAAAAAAACAAATGACAATGTTAGTTGATTTTAATGAAATGTAAGTCGTCCTGTCTTTAAGTGAAATTTCATTGTTTTCAACTACAATGGCAGTGGTCTTTACCTACATAGTATTCTAAGTGTATAGTCTACCTAACCCTCGCTACCGTTTTCTCTTAATTAAAAAAACTTGAGAAATAGAAGGCATCTAAATTAGTTTCAACCGACTTCTAAAAGTTGAAATATCACATATAGGCTTAAATTAATACTTTCGTCTATCAATTGGCACTACAATACCTTACAATGTTATATGTAAATTATATGGTAAATACTGTGCATACGTTTTATACCAAGAAGATAGGAGGATTTACCATATAATAAATTACATATGATACCCACTGACTTTCAGCTAAATATTTAACACTTCTACACAGATGTACAAGAATATTATGCTATCATGAGGTTTAAGGTGATGATTTTTTGAACGAATGTGATGTTATATATAATATCGTAAAATTTATTTGAATGAATTAGCATGCATAAGAAAATAAAATAATCAGGGATGTAACAGAAAACCGTTTCGAAATTTTTCTTTGTTCAGTAACCATCAGAAATCGATATAGCACGAAAAATTTGTATACGATTTTATTTCCTGTGACCCCCATAATATACATTAGTTGTTAAAGCAATACACCTGTGTGAAAGTAATACACCTGAATAGGCTTATTTTCTAAAAAAAAAATATATCATATTGTCAGGATTTAAATTTTTGCGAAATTTTTTATTTATACGCTAATAGAAAAGATAACTAAAATTTTATACTAAAACTACAAAAATTGGGTTGTAATGATAAACTGCTGAAATTAGCTGATTTTTTGATCTAACGTCATAAAAAATGATAAATATTGTAAAGGAAAAAAGTTCTTGGATATTTTAGCAGACTGAATTTCTATGTTTTATTAACTAAAATTTCTGCAAGTGTAGCCAATACACAATCCTCTGCGAAAATAAAATGTGTATATTATTTCTTGAAATTCAGAAAATAAAAATTTTATTATATCTATTAAGTTATCAACATACGGTAACATCTACGGAACAGTAATTATGCCATGTCACTCAGGAATTAAAATATTTTAAGAGCAATATATATATAGGGGCATCTTTCTTCCCTGTGATGTAGCCGCGAGTTCGATACTACCGAGCCGAAACATACAAACGGCAAAGCAGTTTAGATTTGAAGATTTAAGTGCTTTGCCAACCCCAAAATGATAACGTTGGCAAAGCATGGCAATTAGCGCATTGTCAGTACCCAACCCATACTTTTAACACTTTGGCCAAGTATTGGTAGAACAACCAATAAAATGCTTTTTTAATTATAAAAATAAGTGCTTTGCTAACCCCAAAATGATAACACGGGCAGGGTTTGGCCATTTCTATTTTAAAATGTTGGCAAAGCAATGGCATGAGCACTTTGCCAGTACCAAAACCATAATTTAAAACGTTGGCAAAGCATTGGTAAAACAACTAAGAAATTAAATAGTAAGTTAATAAACAAAACAGTGCACTTATTATAATTTTTTTTTATAAAATTTTGGTTTTATTATTTAAAAATAATAAAATTATGTAAAAATTAACATACAAATTAATTTCTGCGATATAAATTAAAATTAAATTCGATTAAAAAATCATTTGTATTCTGACTGTGTAGTTTTTCATAGAAAAAATTTAATTAAAAAGAAAAAAAGATTTTCTTTTTAAAATGGGTAAATTCAAATTTTTAAATTAAAAATTGCTAAATTTTTCGAAAATTTTCAAGAAACCTTGGAATCGAGAGATTTTTTTCCTATGTTAACATTTCTGGTTTCCAGATTACATTTATTCATCCTGACAATGTTTGTTTACTCGACAATGGCAAATTGTGACAGTAAACGAAATTTTTAGCACAAAACGTTCCAAATACAAAGTTTATGATATTCATTTAAAAGGCAATATTTTTAATGATGTTAGCGATTCGTTTAATTATCCAGTATCATCAAAAGAAATTTATTCACGTTAAAAATATGATTGAAATAATATTGAAATAAATATAAATATGGTAGAATTTTAGTGTATTCTTTTACTGTAAATAATGAAACATTTGCCATAACTCTTTTACACAAATAATGGGAATGAAGTATGTAAAATAAATTTAAAAATACTATTTATTTGCTATTTTATAAAACCCTGCTAACTTATTTAAAAAATAAGTACATATATAAAATTGTAAAAAAGCACTTGCAATGCACTTTTGGCAATGTTGGGAAAGCGTTCTAACACAGTGCTTTTTTATTTTTACGGTTGTAAGTTTTGTAAATCAAGTACTGGCAAGCACATT
Source organism: Delia radicum (assembly GCA_021234595.1). Classification (NCBI taxonomy): domain Eukaryota; kingdom Metazoa; phylum Arthropoda; class Insecta; order Diptera; family Anthomyiidae; genus Delia; species Delia radicum. Next base: position 102,061,617 of record CM037854.1, read on the forward strand.
TTTGAACGTTGGCAGAGCGTTCTAGCATAAATATACTCTATAAAAGCATTAAAGTAAACTCTAAATATTAGCACAATATTTGTATTGAAAAAATATATACAGACTCAAATGTAAAAAAAGGCTATCAAATACAGTCCATTTCGCTAATATCATTGAATCCGACTGTATTTTCTTGCTCAGATTTTTTTAAACCTGTAAATTATAAGTTATGGCAATTATGCTTGTTTGTTATTTGGAGAAATACAATTTAGGTTCTAATTATGATTTCGTTTTTTTTTTCTCAATTTCCTGTAGAGATGCAAAATAGTTTCTAAAATACGATCAAAGGACACAGTAGTCCTAGCCTAGTCCTCAACACGTTCAAGAAGAATCCTTTTAATAATGGAGCAATTATTTAAATATATGAAAGATTCGGTGGTTTTTGGTTTGTAAACTTATAAATTAATTTTAAATTATGAATTAATTAGTAATAAATAAACAGTGCAAAAAATTTTCGGGGGTGAATTTTTAACTAACACTTCGGGTTTGAACCCAAATCATAGATTAAAAACATTAATAAAGTGGGTTCTCGGCATCTAAATGTGTATATTTTCATCTATTTGTGTTTTCTTTAGCACATAAATATGAAAATTCACTCTTGTTGTATGATAAACACAATATTTCCATTTATTATATTTACACACTTTTTTTAAATTTTATGAGCGCAAAGGTAGGCACCAAAGTTACCTACCATTACCCAGCCAAAAAGTAACCTGGATTTGGTAAGCAGTAACTACATTTGTATGCTTCCAAAATAGCGTTACACTTCCTTGCATACAATAAAGCAATTAGGGAAGTCTTTCTGTTGTGCTTTCTTAAATGCTTTCTTTGAAGCAGTGAATAATGCTTAAAATGAAGCAAATAAATTTATTGCTTCTAAGAGCACATGAAAGAAAACGCTTTCATCTGCATAAAAGAGACATACCAAGTGGGACTTCAAGAACATTCTGGATTTGCTTGAAAGCGCTTCGTAATCAAATAATGCCTTCCGGGAAGCGCTTCTGGGTAAGCACTACATTTTGCTGGGTACAAAAAAAAATTTGTTAGAGTGTAAGAAGTTTAAAAATTAATATTCTTAAACTTTTTTGAACTTTTAAAATTATTGATGTTATTTGGGTACACTTTCATAAAAATCTAAAGATTTCATCCAACCGAATTAATTCGGTTGCTCTAAACCTCGTAATTCGGTTGTAGCAACTGAATTCGGTCGGTGTGACTGAATTGGGGTTGAGACAACCGAATTTACAAGGTTAGAGCAACCGAATCAATTCGGTTAGATGAAAATGTGTTATGTGAGCGTAGCTATTACAAAAAAGATATATTTTTATACAAGGATGTTAGCATTTAAGTGATACCAGTACATCATCATTGCTTTTGCATAAAAAATTACTATTTAAAACTGCCATATATATTTTATTTTCATTATGTTCCTCAATGAGAACACAAAGTGATTTTACCAGCTCCGATCGTATTGTTAAATTTTAATATCAAACCATTATTTTGTCATGAACATTGTAGATTCTTTGCATTTTCTGATTTACGGAAGACTTTATTAAAATAACAAATACTGTGTGACGTTCTATTTACTGCACGTTTTTTCCATAGTAGCACATAAAACACTGCATGACTGAATTGTGGTTCGCACAATACAATAGACAATTAATATTTTATATTTTAGAGACAATGATTTTTTTCTTATCACAGAATATGACTTAATATATGAACCTTTATAATCGTTCAAAGTTTTAATAATGTCACAGCAGAGTTTGCTGATATTATGTGTTTGCAAAAATTTTTAATATCGCACAGAATTTAATGCTAAATGAAAATATGAAGTGTAGCGAGGATTTTTTAATACTAAACAAAATGTTATTTTATGAAAACATATTAAAAATGAAGTCAGTAACGATATTTGTGTATCAAGGTGTCCATTATTTTCATACTTAGACATAATTTGCAAAAATATACAGTGGCCGACAAAAGTCTACGTTCGACCATAATTTTAGCCATTTTATGTGATCAAAAGCTTTAAACAAAAAAGTAATGAAGCAGTTTTTTTAAATCTGTTTTTATAGATATACAAAAAAAAATATTTATTGCAATGTAAACTTAAAAAATTATTCATTAAAAACATTAAAAAAGCATTGACAAGAGTCTACATACGGCTAGCATGCATTGGCTTTTGCTATTGAATATTAACCGAAAAAAAGCCGTTATTTATTACTAATGGAAAAGGGCCGTAGTTTTTTTTACTTGTTGTGTTAAATGTTGCTTAAAATAGTATTCAGATGAAGTTTATGCAGATTCAATTAATATTTAATTGTAGTAATGGCTTCTTGTAAAGAAATTTCAATTGATGTCCGAATCTTAGTTGTTAAGTGCCGAAATGAATTAAAATCTTTTGGTGACATATCAAAGTTTTTAAATTTAAGTAAGTCTATAACTCAAACAATATTTAGTGTACAAAGATCCAAAAGTAAATGCCACAATATTGGCCCAAGACCTCGCAACAAAATCAGAAGTAATTGTACATCTACGAACCACACAAAGAACTTTAAATAATAATGATTACCATAGCAGAACTCCTCGCAAAAGCCTTTAATTAGCAACAAAAATCGAAACTCCGATAGGGAATAGGACATGGATTTCTGGAAGAGAGTTTTGTTCACTAAAGAGTCGAAATATAACATTTTTGGAAGTGATGGTAAAGATAGAGTATGGCGAAAAAAAAAATACAGCAATGGATCCGAAGAACTTAGTCGCAACTGTTAAGCATGGTGGCGGCAGCGTGATGGTTTGAGGTGCTCTCGCTGCTTCTGAAGTAGGAAAGTTAGTATTTTTTGAGGGTAATATGGATCGTTATTTGTACAAATCCATTTTGGAACAAAATTTGAAACCAGCGGTTGACATTTTAAATATTGGCTAGAGTTGGATTTTTTAGCAAGACAACGATCCAAAGCACACGGCTCAAATTGTAAAGATTGGCTGCTCTAGCATGCCCCACGACAGCTGCACACACTACCTCAAAGCCCGGACTTAAATGTAATTGAGCACGTGTGGGAGATTTTAGGACGAAAAATCCGAAAAAAAATCATATTATTAGTCCCCAAAGCTGAAAGGGAAGCTTCAAGAAGAATGGGAAAACATTCACTACGAACACAGAGCTGGAAAATTTAGTTGCTTCAATGCCTAAACGATTACAGGCAGTGTTAGATGCCCGTGGTGGACCAACGAAATATTAATTTCAATGAAAAGTAATAACTTTTAATACTGGAACAATGTTCTTTATGGTAGTGCACATATTGTATGTAGACTTTTGTCAACCATTTTTTTTTTAGTTTTTAGTTAATAAAAGTTTAAGTAAAAATACATTTGAAAAATACATCACTATTGTTTATTATGGTTTCGAAATGCATAAGCTGTGGAAATAGGGGTCGTACGTAGACTTTTGTCGGAAACTGTAAATGTTATTACCGCTAAGGAGTGAGATCAGTCAAACTAGAGCATGCATTTTACCTTTTACATACTTAAAACGAAATATTTTTGATCAAGTGAGCTGTAGAAATATACACTCACTATATTTTTTGCCGTAAAGGCTACTAAATATACACATTCAATTAGTGGAAAATCAGTTAAAAAATTTACTACTTTTCGTTTAAAAAAATTGTATTTTTTAGTTTATTTTAACTAATGAAAAATTAATTGACGAAATCGATAAAAAAACAATAGATTATTTTCGTTTATTTTAATACTCAATATAATATAACCACTTTTTGTTTTAAATAGAAAACTTTAACTGAATAATTTAACTATTAACGAAAGTCCGTTTCATTTCTTGTTTATTTTGATTATTGAATAACAGACAGATAGTTAAAAAATATATTTCTTTGTTAATTTAACTGTATATTCCATTGAAACAACTTTAACAACTAACTTTTTAAATAACTGTTGAAATTATATTTAAAAGTTCTAGTGAGTGTACCTAAATTGTGTGTTAAACGTACCAATCACAATAATTTAATTAGTTCATCCAAAAATGGATAATCAACAAAAAGCAAGAGAAAAAATAATTGAAATTTACAAACAAAAACCAGATCGTACTCTTACAGCGATTGTTAAAAATTTAAAGGTTTTCTGACATACGGATTTTAGCGTTGTTAAAAAATATAATGACACTAATATTGTTAATAGAAATCCGTGAACCTATATTAGGTTCGTATTTCTGATCTAAATATTGCTAAGGAAATAATGGGCCTTTTGAAGAAAAATCCTAGCCTTTCAAAAAGAAAATCAGCCGTAAAGCCAACTGTTTAGGGTTTTTGGTGCACACAGAGAAATAAAGTGTCAAACCGAATTAAAATTGAATTTTAAAGGTAACAACTTGTAAATGTTGCTATTACAACGATACTTACATTCGATCTCTGCCTATTTTTGGAGTTGCTACTAAAATTCAGTTGAATTAAACGAACTTTGTATTGAAAACTAATGTTGAGTTGGACCAACCGACTGAAATTCTTAATTACCGAATTTAAGTCGTAGTAACCGAACTTCAGTTGGCAAAATAGCCACATTTTTATGAGTGTGTGAAAAAATGTAATTATGTTAATGGCTAAAAACATATAGAGTGCTGTGCCGAAATTCCAGGAAGAATGAGGAGGCCAAGGAATAAAACAAAAAAAACTGTGTCGTAATTTTATAACAAAATATGATTGTTGTGTAATGTATGATGACGAAGCCCACGTCATTGGTGACTTTTCCGACCTTCCAGGATAGGAATTTTATATAGCGGGTACAAAAGGAAATGTTGAGGAAACAATTTAAAAGTTTTTAAGAACTACTAGTTGTGGCTTTTAATATAAATGTAGTATAACAATAAATGTTTAAGTACAACAAAAATTCGGTTGCTTATTTTATTAAAGTCATCGAAACTATAGAAATACAATATATGAAAAAAGTTATATAGAGTTACTTATGCGTATCTCGCGAAAACTTGGCTTGTTATTTTAAAAAGGTAAAACTACATCCACTAAAACCGTAAAACTACATCCATTTACTTATTCACGGTATTTTATTTTAAAATTTGTATTAACTAAAAACATAATTTTGAAGGAAATATTAATGACGTACAGTTTGATATTTGCTAAACTTAAAAAAGTTAAAACCAAAAGTTTCTTTTTCCATTTTTTATCATAAATAATTGTGTGAGCAAGATTATTCAAGTTCGAAAATATTTGTTTTTTCTTAAATAAAAAACCGTGCAATATTAATTTATTAATTAAAAATGTCTTTATCCGCTAATTTAATGCAGACTTTATCTACTGAAACGCCCTTACATGTTTAATTTTTAATAACAAAATTACTTCAAAAAATTTCGGGTTTTCGCAGTGTACCAGTGTAATTTAACGAAAATTAGAATAATTCAAGTTCGAGACCACACTCTTTAAAATTTACTTTCTTTATTAGGATATTGCCCTAACAAATAATGTATAGAGTTTTGTTTTCAAATTTATTAATTGACCAATTTCAAGAAAGCGTTGATAGATATATTTCGTGAATTTTCTAGGTTCCCATCATCAGAACACGTTTTGAAAGATGTGACAATCCCATGCAAACATCAAACATTCATATAACCTAGTTTTCACACTAAATGAGAACTAATATATGAGCTCGAAGTTAAAGATTATCAAAAATAAATTTAAAACTTGTTCGCTATTTGCAAGCTCTACCTTTGGTAGATATACAATGCACGCTTTCTGTTTTTATTCACCTTTTTATTCTTACACTTGTTTTGTTTTGTGCGCCCTGGTAGGCTTTTTGGGAGCTTGCTTGCGTATCAGTGCAGGAGTCGTGGCTTCGATTCCAGAGGCTAACAGAGCCAATAGTGTTCATCGCTCTATTGCTCGATTAGTGTACTAGTATATAATTAAATTATATGATTAATAATGTAAATAACTAAAGAAAAATACTAAGGAGTTTGATCAAGAAAACTACTGCACGCATTTTACATTGCAAGCTCTTTGCCATACTTCAAATTAAATATTTTTTTTATCAAGTGAGCTTTGAAAATATACTTAAACTGTGTATAAAAAGTATCAATCAAAACGATTAGTTAGTTCGTAAAAAAATTGTTAATAAACAAAAAGTAAGAGAATTAAATTTACAAAGGAAAACAAGACCGTACTTTTATAGCAAGTGTTAAAAAATTAAAGGTTTTACGAAATACGGGTTCTGGCATTGTTAAAAAATATATTGATACTCGTATTGTTAATAGAAGTTCGCTTACTAGTATTAAAAGTTGTTTTTCTGAGCAAAATAATGCTAAGATTATTGTGAGCCTTTTGAAGAAAAACGTAGCCTTTCAAACAGAAAAACAGCTGTAAAGCCAGCTGTTCAGAGTTTTTGGTCATAAAAGTAATAGTGCAGAAAATGCCGAGCCGAAATTCCAGAACGAATGACTAGGCCATAGAACGAGCCCAAATATTGTGTCGTAATTTTGTAACAAAATATGATTGTTGCATAATGGATGACGAAACAGACGCCCTTGGTGACTTTATTTTAGCTATACAATAATTTTGAAAAACAAAAAAAATTTAGTTTGGCAAACAATTTGCACTCGTGGCAAAAGAAGTACTTTTTACATAAACAGCATTAGTCAATTATTCGGAAACACAAGGTATCTACTTTTTAATTGCCTGATCTTGCATCTTGTCATTATATAAACTCAGCGGTAACATGGGATCAAAGAAATAATGTGGGTTTGGTATCAAAAGAAACGATTCCACTTAATTGCCCAGATTCCACTTAATTGCCCAGAACTACTTAAGGTGTCTCTGGACCAAGTTTGAGGCTTCCTCTTTCGACTCATTACTTGCTATTAAGGCAGTGTCATCAGCATATGTAGCAACAATAACATCATCATCCAAAGGCATATCTGAAGTATAAATAGTGTAAAGAACAGGCCCCAAAACGCTACCCTGTGGAATGCCTGCTTTAATTTCACAAACATTTGAAACTTCGTTATTTACTTTTACATAAAAAGACCGATTTTGTAGATAAGATTTTAAAATTAAAAAAAAGGCAGGAAGAACCTTCTTTAATTTAAAAAGAAGACCTTGATGCCAAACTCTATCAAAAGCTTGTTTTACATCTAAAAATACAGCAGAGCAGAACTGTTTTTTCTCTAGAGAATCTCTAACTACATTAACTAAACGATGACACTGCTCAGGTGTTCCATGTTTATTCCGAAATCCAAACTGATATTAAGGTACAATATTTTTATTATCCAAAATTGGCTGCAATCGTCGTAAAAATAGTTTTTCAAAAACCTTCGAAAAAATAGATAAGAGGCTTATCGGCCGATAAGACATGATATCTGTTTCTGGTTTATTGGGTTTTGGTACCATCATTATTTCGGCACATTTCCATTGTTCTGGGAAGTGACTAAGCCTCAAAATAGAATTAAATATTAATGTTAATAAAATAATAGCCTTTTTAGGCAAAGCTTTAATATCTTTAGCGCATATTTTATCATACCCCGGAGATTTTTTGTTGTTAAGCATTGTTACTTCTTTTTCTACTTCGTTGGGGGATATGTGTTTGATAGGTAAGTCCATTTGACATGGACTATCGAGGAACATGGAGACTGAAATTTCATCATCAGTGTTATTAAGAGAAAATGGTTGAAAAGTTGACTCCAAATATTGAGAAAAAGCATCAGCTTTATTGTAATCTGATTTGCACCATTCACCGTTAAAATTTTTCACCGGAACATGTCTTTTAGTTGGCCTTTTTAAATACTTCGTAGCATTCCAAAGCTTATGTTCATCGTTTCTAGTAGCTTTTAAGTTCCTTAAATAATAGCTGAATTGATCATTTCTAAAATCAGTTAAACGCTGCTTTAACTCATTTGTAGCTCGATTAAGATTCGTTTTATTTACAGGATTTCTAGTCTGTTTCCAAGTTTTTACCACTCTTCTTTTATTTTTTATAGCTCTCGAATCTTCGCAGAAACTAAGACTTTATTACGTTTATTGGCATGTGTTGGTGTTGAAAGAGAAGCTGTTTCGTGGATCAAGTTAGTGAAATCTTCAACAACTTCATCGAGCTCAAATGCAGTTTTTATACTAATATTAAGATTAATATTACTCTCTAACCAATATCTGAAATAATTTAAGTCGGTTTGAGAAGAAATTACTTTATATTTTTCTTCGGATGTTAACAGTTTGTGCTGTAGTTTACTATAAGAGGAGTATGGTCCGAACTCAACTCATCTGTATCTAAAATGTCTAAAACTTCACTAGAAATGCTTGAAAAAACTATAAAGTCCAATAAGTCTGGAAGTTTTCTGGGGTCACTTGGCCAATAAGTTGGTCTTCCTGTAGTAAGCACGGAAAGACTGTTGCTTGTAACACATTTATAAAGTTCTTTACCTTTTGGGTTAGACAATCTAGAGCCCCACTACGGATGTTTGGCATTGAAGTCACCTCCAACAATGAACTTTGGCCCAAGATTACAAAAAAATTCTCGTAATCTTTGCATTTGATGTTGTGTCTTGGAGGAAAATAGATGGAATAGATGGAGATGACACTATTATCACATTTAATTTTTATTCCAGCAGCTTGAAGAACCGGTTTTTGGTAACCATCAAGTATTGTGTAATTTAATGAAGACTTTATTAGAATTGCAGAACCACCATGAGCCCTATTATCCGGGTGATTACATGAAATAATGTCGTATCCTTTAATCTTGAAATATGTTTTATTGGTGAAATGTGTTTCAGATATTTGAAATATATCAATATGATGAAGTTGCATAAATACTTCGATTTCTCTTGTATGATTTGGAAGCCCGTTTGCATTCCATATTCCTATACGTAAATTTATTTGCATAACTTGGAGATTAACATAGTAATCATATTAAGAAAATTAGCTAACATAGCTTAAATTCTATCCATGGAGTTGTTGTTGTTGTTATTATTATTTGAATTTCTTAACGCTTGTGAGTAAGATTGATTGTTTTCAAATTGATTAGTATTGGAAAAGTTATTATTATTACCATTTTGGTTGTTTAATTGTGGAAAATTATTAGGATCTTCAGAATAAAAAATAGGATGACGATTATTATTTGTCTTTCAAGGAGCTTCGACGGAAACTATAGCATGATTAATATGTCTAATATTAAAAATGTCTTTGTTATTTGATTTCGGTTCCAAATCAATATAAAATATAGAAAGAGGTTCCTTTGTTACTCTACTTTTAACATTAGTAACACTGCGCACTTGGTGACCTAACAATAACAACTCTGATTTTATGTCTGCAGTTTGAGTGGAGTGGTGTAAACCTTTTATAACGACTCTATATGACCGTTCTTGCTTAAGCTGATATGTATGAAAGGCAATATTACGACTTTCTAAATACTTTACTAATACCCTATATGAATCTACTGTCTTTATCATTAATCTGACCTGATTGTCTTTTAAAGATTTGAAACTAAATTGTTCTTTAGATATAACATTAGCAATATTTAAAATCATATTATTGATGTCAGTAACATCAGGGATGTATATTGGCGGTGGTTTCGGTACCGATGTTGTTTTTGTACTTGCTGTTTCAATGTTTGCAACATCATCATTATCATCCATATCACTTTCATCATAGTCTTCACCATCATCGTTTTCTAGCATTGCAAATTGGTTGCTGGTTCCTGGTTGATTATCATCAACAGTTGTTCTGCGTTTGTGTTTGTACAATTTTGGAGACTCAAGTTGTTGTCGCTTTCTTGTAATTGGAATTTTTTTCCATTCTAAACCTTTACTGGCTTCTTCAGCATCATCAGCAGCCATAGTATTGATTTAAATATAACCACAAATCAGTTTTATGCAAAAATATTGCATATATTTAAAACAACAAAAAGTTTGTGGGGATTAAAATTCTTTAAAAAAAAATCACTAATCTCTTTGTTTACTTTAAATGTGAACTATTTTGTTATTGTTATTGTTTATGTTTTTTTTTTAGAAATAATAAATTACTTTAGCGTAATAATTTAACACGTCCGATCGCTATCACTTTAGATGAGAACTTGACAAGATTTAAACGCCAAATGTTTGTCCATTACTAGTTTAATAATTTAAAAACTGTTGATAACGCCACTTAAAGGTGTAAGTTTTTGCACTAAAGTCTTTACATTTTATAATAATTAAATGTTTCAATTGCTTGCCCATTGTGCAAAGTGTAGCGCGAATCTTGATAAGATTTAAGCACCAAATTGTTACGAGTAAAATTTACTTAATGACACATGTTTGAGTTGATGGGGGTGGTGCCCGACAAGTTCAAATTTTTGTATTAAATTTACGGTACTTTCTGACTATTTTAAAATTTTTAGTAATTTTGTTGAAAATCTAGAAGGAATAATACAGACCAACGTTCATATATACCAAACAAGAATGCCTCTCTCAAAACATATTATAACATCAAAAACAACACATTTGTCAAAACTGGCTACGCAAAATATGTAAAAAGTAAATAGTACCAGGATTCGAATAAAGTGATTGGTGCCAAAACTAACAGAATAAACAATAATCTTGACTAACATCAGTGAGGATTCTTAAGTCGTCTTAAGTTGTTTAATAAAAGACGACATATAAAATTAAAGAGAGATTTTAAAAACTTTCGACTCCCATATCAGATAGAAGTCTTTAAAATTTCATTGAATTTGGTATATACATTCTAATATTTAATGTGGAGTCTACGTAGAAATCAAATTGAAAATTGTAAAAAGTGTAAGTGTTTTGAAATATTGTGATTGTGTTGTTAAAGTTAACCACCTCGTGTATAGCAAATCTTTATTGGCCTGTGTAAATGGGGACCGATTTTTTCAATGTTTGTTTTTCTATGTTGTAAGATAAAGCAAAAATGTAAGAGGTTGCCTCCTTTACTTTAAAAGATATTAAATTTTTAAAACTAGCATTTTGTTTTTTTGCCATGACGTTATATGGTTTATCTACCAAAAAAAACCTTTTTTGTTGTCAGGTATTTAAAAACATGAAATTCTCCGTATTGATAATATTTCACGCAATGAAATATAACATTATCCGATTTGGCTGAAACTTTCACAACAAAGTCGTTGGACATAGCGGCACTATAACTAGGCAACACGATTCCACTTTTATACGATTTACTTATTTTTTTGTTAATTAAATTTGTTTAAGTAAATGTAAAAATATGAAAAATCGTTGTCAGCTATAGAAAAAATTCACTACTTAAAACGCCAGGAAACGATGAGATGACTTTTCTTTATTAAACCTTTTCAACTTAAAATTAACGGCTTTTTTCGCCCTCTTTTTCATCATGAAAATCATCAGATAAATGTAAGGATTACTTTTCTTAGTAAACAATTTTTATAGTTTAATTACTTTTCTTAGTAAAGTAATGTTCATAGTTTAAATGAAAATGGTTATACATTAGGATGTCCAAAAAAAAAAAATGTTTTTGCTCAGGCTTAGTTTTAATCCTTATGGGGAAAGGCATTTTTGAGATTTTTTTCAGATTATTTGGAAGAGGTTTAGAGGTCGCGCAAATCGAGTTTTGACTAGAAGTCGAAGTAGTTAGACATTTTTTGAACTACACTTACATTAAGAATACTATGTAGGTAAAGACCACTGCAAAAGTAGTTAAAAACAAATGAAATTCCACTTCAAAAAAGGACTTACATTTCAGAAAATTTAACTAACATTGTCATTTGTTTTTACTGTTTTTATCTTTGTTATATTTTTCAAATACGTAAGAACTTTTTTTACTGATAAGTAATTTTTAGTATTTAAATCACCTTTTTTCAACCTACGAAATAAATAACGATTTTATCTGTTCCACTTATAAAATTCTTTAATTTTTGCGTTTGTTTTTATATAATTCGCATTAATTTATCAATAAATACAAATAAGTTAATAGTTTAATACTTTTTCTTGCAAAAAAAAAAACAAATAATTTCCTACGTGTACCAGCCTATAATAACAGCATTTTTCAATTTTCGATTTTTATCAATTATTGTTGTGATTATTGTCAAAATAATATCAGCAGAAAAAAATTGCTGAATTTACTAAGCGTATAGCATTAACCCGTGACTCACAGCGGACAAAGTTTTTGATTTTGAAAAATTTTCAGCTTTAATAAAAATATATGATTTTTTTCTCCTTTGTTTTGATTGTTATTTCACTAGGTCCAATAGTTTTGTGGTCCAAAATTTAAGGAAATTGGTTTTCTGAACCCTTGGTGACCTGCGCATATGGAAAGAAAATAAAAATATTTGTATCAAATATATTTTGTTGTGTGCAAGATTATTCAAGTTCAAGATCATTTGTTTCTTGATAAACAAAAAACGGTTGCAATGTTTATTAATTAATTAAAAATGTATTCTTTCGATAATTTCATTCATACGTTATCTACTAACAGGTCCTTATATGTTTCATTTCGAGTCAATGAAAATCTTCAGTCGACTAATGTGGAAGGGGTTTGGTTTGGTTTAGTTTTTTTTTAAATTTAAAAGTAAAATATTTTAATATATTTTGAGCTACATCATCAGTAGTTTCAGAAATAATTATTATTTACGTAGCAGATGAGTGCAAAAATAAAAAGTTAAAAAGATAATTTTTAAATAATTTCTAGACTAGAGGAAAAATTCCGTTTTTAGTGAAAATCAAATGGCAATATCTCAAAAACGGTTAGTCATATTTAAAAATTAAAATATTCGTGTTCAGCATGTCAAAATTGATCAAAAATTATGTGTCACAAGACACATAATTCAATTTAACAAAAAAATTCAAAAACCTAAAATTTTAGTTGCGGGGCGCAATGAGTTAAAGTTATCCGATTTTTCTCAAATTTGCAACAAATAACTTTTAGACCTTTTGTTACAATAATCTGAACAATAAATTTTAATTTTTCAAAAAAATTTTTCGTCATACATATAATAGCTACCATATGGTAACAGGGTATTCTGAATGTCCTGAAGGCTGCTTGGGTAATTACTAAACCATATGTTACCCGAAAACCGTTAGTCATATCTAAAAATTAAAATATTCGTGTTCAGCATGCCAAAATTTATCAAAAATTATGTGTCACAAGACACATAATTCAATTTAACAAAAAAATTCAAAAATATAAAATTTTAGTTGCGGGGTGCAATGCGTTAAAGCTATCCGATTTTTCTAAAATTCGCAAAAAATAACTTTTAGACCTTTTATTACAATAATCTGAACAATAAATATTAATTTTTCAAAAAAAATTTTCGACTTACATGAAAATGCTACAGCTCATAGCTACCATATGGTAATAGGGTATTCTGAATGTCCTGGAGGCAGCATCAAAAAATGTCTATGGTGTTTCGGGTTAGGGACTTAGTAGCTGTAGAATTCAATAAAAAAACGAGAATAGTTTAGCAATTATTAAAAATTAAATAAACGATTTATTTAAAAAGCACTTTTTGCGATAGAAAAACACAATATTAGATATTATTCTAAAAATTATAATTTAGAATTCGGAAAACGATGGCAACCCTAGTAAGCATTTCACTACTGACCCTTTTTTATGGACAATTCGGGTGCCATTGGGGAGCCACTCTTGCTCCTCTGAGAAAACAATTTTAATTTTGTTTCACACACGAATAAATTTTTGATTTGCATAAAAATGGCAAAATTAAAAAAAAAAACACCTAGAAAATAGTTTGTTATTTTTCAAAAAAAATGTTAGGCAAAAATTTAAAAATGCTGCAAATGACTTAATTTTTTAGACCTTTACAAAACAAAGAAAAAAACGATAAAAAAAATCGGTCCATCCGTTAAGGCTGCACAGTGGCACAAGATTATCAATATCTTGTTTTGAGAAAAAAGCATTTAAAGTAAATATTTTTAATATAAAATATAGGGCAAGGAATATTTAACAAGCTACAACTTTTTTGTTTCTGCATTTTTTCTGCAAATTTTTCATAGCAATAGAACACAGTTTTAAACTATTGAAATATGAAAAAAAAAAATTAAAAGCAAAAAATATAACGCTAGTAAACCCTTTAAGCTCATTTCTTTTTTCATCGGGACACCATATTGGCCATACAAAAGTTTTGTTTGAAAACATATAAAGAAAAAACACTTTACGGTCATTTAACCACTCAATTGGTACTTTTTCTAATAATACATAGTATGAAACTATTACAAGAGAATAACATTTAGTTAGGTTGAATGTACAATGCCCTATATACACTAATTCAGATATTCAGACTTATTATGTCTACAAAATTTTTAATTAATACGCCATAGGCAAAATAATGGTAACGATTCCTATTCTCACTTTCACCATTCACCTCAGTTTTTGAACCTAATTTTCTCCCAAATAATACAAATATATAAATTTGTTGTTATTCAATTGTCTTTACAATCAATAAATATTCAAAAATCAGAAATTAAATTGTGGCAAATAAATAAAGCACGGGAAATAATGAGATTCGAAAATTGAGGTGAATGGTGAAAGTGAGAATAGGAATTGATACCAATGTTTACCTAAAATTGATGGATCCATATTCCAAAAGGACACTCACAATATATTATATGTTACCGGTTCAAGTTTATTTATAAAGTTATACCTAAGGTCTGTTTTCAAATAAAGACACTATTAAAATACAATATATTTTTTTACTTTTTCTTTTTGGGTTTTAAACAAACTATAGAAAACTACCGAAAGTACCGGTAGTACCCAGCAAAAACTTTGATTGTTACGTTAGTGGTTATATAATGAAAATAAAAATATCAGCACATTATTATTTGGCATCAGCACTAGTTATTTTTGCTTGACGAAATCGTTTTATAAGCAGTCAAGCTTTTTTTTAATGATTTTAAGTCTTTTAACATATTATTTTTACCCTAATGAAAAAAATGCTCAGAAATAAGCAACTTCAAGAAATTTTATAAAAATCAATAAGAGCTAACTTCGCAAAAACATTTGAAGGTTTTTATATACTAATTTTCAGTTTTAATTATCTGTTGGACTCATGCGCAAGAATATCTTTTGTTTATTTTAAGACAAAAACAGGTTTGCAATCCGCTGCAAAAAAAAAAAACATTAATACCGAGACGTAGAGCATAAGAAAACTTTATTCCAAATTTTGAATTGGTTCCTTGAGAAATAAGTATGATAATTAATAAAAATTTTATCGATTCCCCGATTGATGAGACCAAGAAATCAGTACGTTTATATAAAATCTGTTTGTTGATATAATAGATTGTAAATTTTTATTAAATCGCTTATAAAAATTAAAACTATTTTTATTCATATCGCACACCTAGTTCAAAAGTGACTCAACTCAAAATTTTAATTTTTCGGGTTTATATGCTTTAACTATGCACAATACACTTGTTTATCTATAAAAAAAAATATCAGTGTATTTTGTTGTTGCTAACTGCTGCTAAAAACAGTTATGTCTTTCTTTATGTTTCAATTGGCATTTCTGAAAAAATAAACATTTTGAGTTGAGTCACTTTTGAAGATTTTGTAATAATTCATTCCAAGCTTGAAATTGCGTAAAAATTAAAAATTACCAATAAATAAAACACAAAAAAATTCATGAATGGTTTTATTATATATACACTTAGGATATTATGTAGGTAAAGACGACAGCAATTTCACTTTATATGGAATTTGGCAATTAAATACAAGTAGATTTTAAAAACTATTAGTTTTGGTTGTAGTATAAATGTAGTATTATAGATATTTTAGATTGTTTTTAACGTAATAATATTGTGAGTGTAATTATTAAACAAAAAAAAAAGATGAACGAAACGATCTCGCGGACACTTAACTGTTTTGAACTAATGTTTTACTAATATTTTACTAATGTTTTACTAATTTATTTTACTAAAAAAATTTTGCTGACTAGCACATCAATAGTGTGAACGACAACCAGATTAAATGTTATACACAGAATGAATTAGATGTCAAGATGTAGTAGTGACGAGGAAAATTAAATTAAAAAGTACAACTCTAGTAAGACACTTAAAAAAATCAACCATGGGTGATTTTGTATCTGTTTTTCACACATAAAACAAAATTGTGGATTGAAACAATTAAATTTTGCGTTTTCACCGGCTTGTGAAAGTAATTGTCTATTAATTAAATAAAAGACAAAATAAAATATAAAAATTTATAAAAGTTTAAACGTGTATTTGAGTCAAATTGAGTGGTCAAGTTGATAACAAATATACAGCAGGTAGACAGACTAAAGCGAAAGACATACATCTTAGGTAAATTTTTATGTTTCCTTTTTCTTATTGCAAAAAAAGGGTTGTACATATAACATTTTGTTATTTTTTTCGTTTAATTTTTATAATTCTCTGCTGCATTAGCGTTCCTTTAAAAGATAGCATCATTTAGAGAACCAATAATGTAATGACAGATAAATTTTTTTAAAAAGAATCATAAAAATATGTTTTATGATTTTCAGCAAAATAAATTAACTAAAGTAAAAATTTTCTACAAATTTTGTGAATGTTTTTCAGTCTACTAATATTCAGCAAAAATTTTATTAATGGCTAGCAAGGGTTTTTTAATTTCTAATCCACTAAGTTTTAGCAAAACTTTTGCTGAATCTACTAATTTTGTTGACATTATCCTCCTGACTAAAATTTTGCTGACTCAGCTAAATTTTTTGCTGACTTTACTAACTTTTTTGTTTTAGTGTACACTTGGAAACGAATGATGATAGTGCGGACTGTTGTTTTTAAGTAGCGCTGATAAGTAAGTTTTTTTTTTTTAATTCTCTGAACTCACTTCGTCGTTTCGACGAAGTTTACCGTTTGTGTAATTTTTTTATGGAATGTTGTTTTTAACACATTTATAGATCACATTCAGTATGACCTCTAAACGTCTTCTTGACCTCGAAATTGAAAATTTTTTAAACTCTTATGATACTGATAGTTCTGAGAGTAGTGCAAGTCAACTCGAGAACTTAGTACCAACATTAAATACTGATGAAAATGGCTGTGGGAATCGTTCTGTTCATCTTAGCGATGTTGAATGTATACAATATAGTGATACTGAAGATACGATTTTCGACAATGACGAACTTTGGGAAGATATTGACCACTTCTCTGACAAAGATAACACCCCGCTTAATATTTTGCAGGGAAGGCTTAGAAAATCTAATATAATTACGATATCAAAAGTGAGTTTATATGGCAAAAATAGACACAAATGGTCATGCTCACGTAAAACTAATCGATGGCCGATGTGTCTTTTTTATGGAATTATCAACATGGCTATCATAAATAGCTACATTATATATATCCATAATATGTTAATTACAAAAAACAAGCCTTTATCTCGTAAAGAATTTGTAACCGTTCCAACATTACCATCTGCATTACGGAACAAAATAAATAATATAATTACTATTGAGGGTTCAGAAAAAGCTGAAACTGATAAACCTATAAATAAAAGAAGCAATTGTAAATTTTGTCCGTATAAAAAACGGCGAATGACTAAAAGTGTATGTAATTACTGTAATATGAGCATATTCGGCGAACACAAAATTGAAGCCTGCACAGCTTGCGCATAACTTATTGCCAAAAACTATTTGTGTAAACTAGAAATTATTATTTAAGAAAACAATTCAAAAAACAAAATCTATTTGTGTTATTTAAAAATGTCAACAGTTTCTTATTAATACCAATTCAAAGTAGGTGTTCGTCGATTCGACGAAGTTTACTGTTTCAGGGGTAAATAGAACCATACCATTCTAGGGTTAAATAAAATTTGCGTGAAAGAAGATTTTATGAGTGAGTAAGAAAACTTTAGCAAATTAAATATGAAGACTCAAAATATTGGCCAAGATGCACAGTTACTCCAACAACGTCATTCAAAAACAGGCTCAGACCACTGGAGTTCGTGAAATTCGAGAACCTCCATGCTCTTCTTTGCTATATACTACCAATTCACCACGGATGCTCCAACACACTTCCTCACGATATAGTGGAATAAATTCCGGAAAGAATCGAATGCCAAGGCGAGGATGCAGATGAGCCCGACTATGTCATGGAATTTGACAACGACGACTAATAAATGTTCCAAAGAACCAAAAGACCTTTAATTTAATCACTGCACAAAATGTTATTTTTAGCTATTTGTGCATGTAAAATGTGATATTTGTTAGATTAAAATATATATCTCAGGATCTCTCTTATTAAAAAAGTTATACTTCCAAATAGCATCTAACCTTTTTTAAAGCAGTTTAACTGTGAGCTCAATTTTTCTCAATATTCGACTTTAGTCACTTGGCCCCCTTGTGATCTAAGTCCGTTATATATAATACGTTCCTAACCCAATTCATTTTCAGAATATCAGTATGTGAAAACCAATTTTAGTCCAACGAATTAAATAAATATAATTTTCAAAACAAGTAACAAACACTTTAGTGAACGAATTTTGCCGCCTTTTTAAGAAGCAGTACGTATGTATAATAAATGATAAATAAAAGTTAGAATTATTAGTCATTAATTGAGTTTAATTTGCTAGATTGATTAAATAACTTTGGTAATTATTAGATTTTGCGTTTTATGTACTCTACAAAATTGTTTGATAACGAGCACATGGTAACCTGCACTTTTATTGAAAATTTTTCCAAATGGGAGAATTAATTTTGTTTGTATAACAAAAAAAATGTATATATACAACTACTGGCAAAATCATTTTGGAAATGCTGGCAAATCGTCTCTCACAAGTGTTTAGCAAGCAATATATTTAGCAATCGTCAGTCACCAAGTTTGAAATTTAAAAATTTAGCTCTTAATTTTGATCATAATTGTTTTCAACCTATTATTTTTATGCGTCTCCGCTATCTATTTTACTTGTGTATGGCGTAATTTACACTTTGACGTCGAAACTTTTACCGCTGAAGCTTTCTTGACGAGACTTAGGCCAATGATTTTTTTTTTTGCAATACTGCTCCCCTTATCAGAGTAATATAAATAGTACTAAAGCTAATTTCTTAATGGCTTAAAATTTCGTCTAAATTTAAATTTAGAATTTTGTGTTAAAATATGCCTATTCGAAAAATATTAACCATTTTAGTATAAACGTTTCTAAATCAAAAAAAAAAATAAATGATTGTTTATATTTTACTAACTTACATGGTTCATTTTTACTACAATTGTTAGTAATTTTTGAAAAGTAAAAACAAATGACAAATGTTAGTTGAGTTTATTGAAATGTTAGTAGTCCTTTCTTCAAGTAAAATTTCATTTGTTTTTAACTGCAATTGCTGTCGTATTTACCTACATAATATCCTTAATTACACTTTTTATAAAATAAAAAAAAAATACTATTGAAAAACGGACTTTTTCCACAAAATGTTCTCCCTTTTTGAGCAGACAGCGGCAAAGCATGATATGTCTCTTATAGTATAAAATTCTAAAAGTATATTCAAGTGGCGTGAGTTTGTTTTAACCACGTTCAAAAACTTAATATTTCCTTAAAAAATTCTTAATTTTCTACCAATTCTGTGCGTGGGGTGATTATACGAAAATGTTTTACATGGCACTATTAAGCATTTCTAAAGTATATTCTTTCAAAATATGTTAAAAAATGGTCTAAGAAATGCCAACAAAATACATATAAAGGTGAATGTAACCAAAAAAATTCCATTTTCAGGACACATTTTAAATTCTGGAGTTTAAAAATTATCACTGAGAAACAGCATGAGATAACTTAACAAAATTTCAATGGGAGTTTAAGAAAAGTCATGAGAATCCCAAAAAAAATTAAGTATTTTCTTATAATAATGAATAACTTATTGGAAAAAATAATAAAAAAAAGTCAAACCGGAAAATAAAGATTTTGAAATTCAAAGTCCAATATTTTTTTAAACTATTCGAGCTACTATGGCACATATTTTTGCTTTCTCTCGTTACCTAGATTACAAAAAGCCTAAAATCAGTGAAATCGGTAAACATTTGTAAAAGTTCTACCCATTTAAATCTTGTATATACCCGAGATGATGAAATTTGACAAACTGTACACACCCTGTGTTAAAACAGGATGACTGCAGAATTTTTTTTTCTTAAAATCTAGTTCCCGCTTTTAAATTATTGTGAACACTTTTTCCCGATTGGAACAGCTGTTTAGAATATCCATACTTATAACCATGTTTTTTGTGTTTAGAACCACTGGCGGATTCTTACTGGTTAGTTGTTGTATAAATGCAGTATTAAGTTGGTCACCGTACGTATGAGTTATATATATGGAAATTAAATATAACTCATACGTCGTAGTTGTACAGAGAACTTTGACTAAAATAAACGAAGCATTTAATATGAATATAAATGAACTATTATTATAATGATTTATTAATTTTAACCAAAAAAATATCATTCAAATATTAACAAAATATTTAATTGTTTACCCAATATTTTGAACATAAAACACGTGACGTCATAAATGTATCATAATATCTGTATATGTTGATATTATAAATTAAATACACAACATTTAACACCTAAAACCCTTTATCAAAATAACAATGGAAAAATTATCAACCTCAGCATAAATTTACATATTGCAAATCTGAATTATTATGTGAAGCTACTAAAGCCCCGTTCACAAAATCACACAGCATGTCAGAAATGTGTTGTATTAAGCAAATGTAAAATGTATGTGAATACAGTTTGTTATAAACATGTCAAAATATCGACACACATTTTTTGACATGCTTTCTTTTTTGAAATATTTCATAAAGTTACCACATGTCTTAACACAAGTGTTGTGTTATAAACAAATAAAAGTGAAAAAAGATTAAAATCTACAAATGGTGTAAAAAATAAATAATTAGAAGAAAAAATTGATGTTTAAAAGTATCTTTTGTGTGTAGCAATAACAGTCTGAACAATGAAACGATTTTTATTTTATACTTTTTTGACAGACAGGGAATTTTATTACACTTTTCATTATACCTGTGTGAAGTAAAATATAAACACATGTCTGATTAAAGTAAACGGCGCTTAACATTACGCTAAAGAATGATTCAACCAACCAGACAGACTGCAAACTTAACAACCGTCAAAATAACAAAACAGCGATCCATCATCGAATGTAAACAGTAAACATTGGTTATTCTCTATCAAATACAGAGAGAACAAATTATATAGATACTAGGGTGTTCGATCGGTAAACCGTTACTCGATGAATTGTAATCAAGCAGTTTTTCGCATAAATTATAAAGGCATATATCAAGTAACGAATAACTCACAAAATGTTGGTCGATTAATCGAGTTTAACGAATAAATCAAAATAAGTTTAACATCAGTTTATATATTATAAAAAAATTTTAATTGATTCGTATTTTTTAAAAAGAATGCTTTGAAAAAGTTTTTTTCTTATAAAATATGAAGCAATGTATCAGATACCGTTTTAATTAACATATTATATTTCGTAAGTAGAGGTAAATCTGTTTGATTTTATGAAATTTGTTATTTTGTTAGTGCCAAAAATATTAAACTTTTTGCAGTTTCTTACATACATTTTTTAGACTTTATTCCAAATATCCTTGAACTATTACACACACACATAGAAATAAAATGCCAACCGAATTGAAAAGGGTATATTAATGGTAACAACTTATAAATTTAGTTAGTACAAAAATATTTACCTTAGATTTCTGAATATGTTGGGTGTTGCAACTAAAATTTAGTTGAATTAACCGAAATTTTTAAGGAAAACTAATGTTTAGTTGTGCCAACCGTCTGTAATTCGTAATAACCGAATTGAGTCGTAGTTACCGAATTTCTGTTGGCAAATAGCTAAATTTTTCTCTGTGTGCACATTATTATAGTGAAATGAAAGGTGAAATTATAGTGAAATGAAAATTACTATCGAAACTATGAAAGTGAAAAAAGTGAACTAAGAGAAGGTCAAAAACTGAACGATTAAAAACTATATAAAGTGTAAAAAGTGACGAGGCGAAATACCACGAGGAATGAGGAGGCCAAAGAACGAGCCAAAATACTGCTGCCTTAATTTTATAACAAAATATGATTGCAGCATGATGGATGACTAAGCACACAGGAATTGTATGTAGCGAATGCAAGAGGATATGTTAATGAAAAAATTTGGACAATAAATAAATAAAATTTACAACTAAATTATTAGTTTACACTTGCGGTAAAATAAGTAATTTTTACGTGACAACACGCACTACACTCACAAGAACTTTTCCATTACAATCAACAGTTATTTGAAAATTTAATCGGTAAAGTTGTTTCAATGGAATATACAGTTAAATTACCAAAAAAATATCTTTTTTAACTTTCTGTCTGTTATTCAATAAACAAAATTAATAAATAAACGGACTTTCGGTAATAGTTAAAATATTCAGTCAGAATTTTATATTTATATTATATTGAGTATTGAAATAAACGAAACCAATCTATTGTTTTAATGGATTTTACCACTTAATGTTTCAACAGTTGAATATAAACTAGAAAGTACAATTGTTTTTAAACGAATATAAGGTAGTTTTCAACTGATTTTTAGTTATTTAATGTGTATATTCAGTAGTCTCTACGCAAAAAATATTGTGAGTGTATAAACACCGATTTGTACATAAGAGAATGTTTGAAAAACGGTAGTAGTCATTTATTCGGGAACAGAAGGTATCTAATTCTTTAATGCCTTACCTTGCATCTTGTCGTTATAGCAAATTAGCGATAGGGTGGTAGCAAACTGTAGGTGACTCCACTTAATTGCCCAGAACTGAGACGGTCAGAAGATATTGGGCTCTGGTTAAGAAATTCTGATGAATTCCAAACAAGTCACCAAAGATCCTAAAACTTTTAAAACTAAATCGTCATGTCACAGCAAGAAGGGCACTGAAGAAACAATAAAAGATTTAAGGCTGAAATTTCTGAAAAAATAAAAATATTAATAAAGAAAAAAAATATTTTTTAATTCCCTATATAAAATATTATTTTGCATAAAATACTATTATACACTGTTATATTTGTTAAAATTGATTGATTAGATCCAAAGTTGTAATGAAATATGCACTAGTTTGACTGATCTCAGTCCTTACAAAAAAATTTATTAATTTTTTTTTTTTATCTTTATTTATTTGCAATCTATCAAACGATAATAAGTAAATTTGATATTAAATCAGGTACAATATACAATGACATATAATATATTACATCATTATGTATATTACTAATATTTATAATAATTAAAAGATTACAGTTTTTTTTTTTCTTTTTTTTTTTTTTTTAAATTAAATGATACATGGTTACATATTTATTTTTTAAATGGGAGATCTAGTACGTGCAGTCTCTTTAATCTTTTTGTTTCATAACTATCATCTAATAAACAAATGGCTAATATATTGGGGTGATCACTTAATCTATTTAAATACTTTTCTGAAAATCGTTTAATTTCGTCCTTTATTTTAGGAATGTTGAGATCATAGTGGATTATATTATTTGTGACAAACCATGGTGAGTCTAAAATTTTTTTTTTTTTTTCTATGTTAGAGTTGCATGCTGTTCCCCAAAGGTGAATGCCATAAATCCAAATTGGTTTTAGGACAGCTTTATAAATCCTTAATTTATTTTCTATGCTTAATTGAGATTTAGGGCGAAGCAGCCAATATAGCTTTTTGAATTTGATTTCTAGTTGATTCCGTTTTATAGTAATATGGTCATTATAAGTGAGTCTTCTATCCATATGCATACCAAGATACTTAACACATTGTTTATGGGGTATCGTCTCGTTATTTATTTTTACAGCACCACAATCGCCTTTTCTCATTGTAAATGTAATATGATTTGATTTGTTTGAATTCACCTTGATGTTCCATCTTATAAGCCAGTTCTGTAGGTTGTTAAGTTGATTTTGAACTAAAAGCGATGCTTCCGAGGGTGAATTACTGGCTGCTAATATTGCAGTATCGTCTGCATATGTGGCCACCAAAACGTTATTTGAATTTGGTAGATCGGATGTAAAGATCGTATATAAAACCGGTCCCAGGACACTGCCTTGGGGAACGCCAGAATGTATCTGTAAGAAATCTGAATAGTCATTATTATGCTTAAATTAAAAGAATCGATCTGATAAGTATGACTTTAAAAGCAGATAATAGGGTGTTGGTAAACACTTTTTTAACTTGTACAATAATCCCGAATGCCACACACGATCAAAAGCCTGTTGAACATCTAAAAATACTGCAGAGCAGTATTTTTGTTCTCCAAGGCTTCTGTAACATATTGTACAATTCTATGGCATTGTTCCGGCGTCCCATGCTTATGGCGAAAGCCGAACTGGTGCTCTGGTATTATGTTAAACTCTTCGACCAAGGTCGCCATTCTACGAATAAATATTCTTTCGAATATTTTAGAGAATGTTGCCAACAAACTTATTGGTCTGTATGACGAAATGCAGTTTTTCTGGTTTATTTGGCTTAGGTATCATGATGATCATTGCACACTTCCATTGAGAAGGAAAGTGACTTAACCGTAATATAGCGTTCAAAATGTACGTTAAAAAAAGTAAACCTTTTTTTTGGGATATTTTTTAACATTTGAGCGTTGATTTGATCGTATCCTGGTGACTTCTTTGGGTTAAGATGATTAATTTCTTCAAGTATTTCTGACGGCTTAATATGTTTAATCGGAAGATCCATGGGACAGGGTGTGTCAAGAAAATCAATGATATTTCTTTCGTCTGAAGAACCAGAGTTAAATTTGAATGGTGTGAATACTCTTTCTAAATATGAAGCAAATGCCGATGCCTTGTCTTGATCTGATTTAAGCCAACTATTATCTTCATCTCTAATTGGAGAATCTCTTTTCTGCGGTCGTTTTATATACTTTATTGCTTTCCATAAGTTGTATTCATTTTTGTCTGATGGGTTTAAGTTCTGTAGATGATTTTTTATATTGTGGTTTTTTGCTTCTCGTAAACGTTGAGTCAATTCCTTAGTAATTTTATTTAGATTTCGCTTATCTTGTGGATGATGACTTGTTTGCCATATTTTTCTTAGTTTCCTTTTCTATGAAATCAGAGATTTAATTTCGGATGACAATATAAATTTGTTGGTATTTGGAGAATTCTTGCTTTGAGGTGTATAAAGATAAGATGCTTCATGAACAGGTCTGTTAAATACTCAACGCTTTTGTCGACATCTTCACCTGTTTTTAGTAAGATGTTTAGATTTATATTTTTTTCTATCCAGTAAATAAATGAATCAATATCAGTTCTATTGGAAAAGAAGTGACCTTTATTAAAACAAAGTGTGGTAATGTAAATTAAGAACACTGGCGGGTGGTCAGAGCTGAGATCAAAACTTTCAAGAACATCCAAATGGTGCCTTGGAATGCCATTATATATGAAAAAATCCAAAAGATCTGGGATCTTATTAGGATCCGATGGCCAGTACGTGGGTTTTCCAGTAGAAATCACGGAAAGATTTTTATCCCGAACGCATTTATATAGTTCGTTGCCCTTTGGGTTGATTATACGTGACCCCCACCAAGGGTGTTTGGAATTAAAATCTCCACCTACAATAAATCTCGATTCCAGTTTGTCAAAAAAGCATGTAAAATCATCTTGTTTAAGATTGAACCTTGGAAGGAAATATACGGCTCCAATTGTTAATGGGCAATTTTCACTAACGACAGAAATGACTGTTGACTGCAAAAATTTCTCTTGAAATTCGTCGATGATTCTAAAAGTTATATTTGATTTTAAAAGAATAGCTGTTCCCCCGTATGCCGCATCATCAGGATGATTAGTATTGACTAAAGTGTATCCATTTATATTAAAGTACGATTTGCTTGTAAAGTGTGTCTCTGAAATCAGTAATATATCGATTTTGTTAATATTTAAAAAAGCTTCTACTTCTTGTCTATGATTAGACAAACCATTGGCGTTCCATATTGCTAATCTAAGGTCTATTTGCATAATTTGGTAACTAAAGAGTTATCATATTCAATAGATTATTTGTTTGCTCTATTTGTTTCTGTATTAAAGACTCTAATCTAGCAAAAGAATTTGTTTCATGTGAACTTGTTCTTACTGCATCTGCATAGCTTTTACGATTGTTGTTGTTATTATAATTGTCATTGTTCTGGAATTGATGCGTCTGAGGAAAATTATTTACAAAATCTTGTTGGTTGTAATTTGAATTACGGGGATATGAAAATTGTCGCGTTTATTTCTAATAATCCTCTGATATACTTTGCAGCCGCGGTAGTTGGCTGGATGATCTTTGTTGCAGTTTGAACAACGAGCTGGGCTTTCCCTGTTCTTTTGGCATTCAGCAGTGGGGTGTTCATCGCCACATTTGACGCATTTAAAAGTTTTTGAGCAGTATGCTTTTGTGTGACCGAATTGTTGGCAACGGTAACATTGGACCAACTGTTCAACTTTACGCGGTGGTTCAATTTTAACTACGGCACGGTTTAAATGCTTGATGCTATAAATTGACTTATTGTCCTCATGAGATTCAAGATCAAGGAAAAATAAATGTAGTGGTTCTTTCGTTATTCTACTACGTACGTTGATAATATTCCTTACTTTATGACCGTCTAATTCAATAGCATCTTTAATTTCATCTATTGGTGTTGAATAGTGTAAATTTTTTATTACTACTCTAAAAGCTCTTTCAGTTTTTAATTGATAAGTATGAAATTTAATGTGTTTTTTGTTGCAGAGACTGATTATATTTTTGTATAACTCCACGATTTTAATCATTATTTTCACTTGTTTGTATTTTAAAGCTTTATATGTAAATTCATTTGAAGGTACTACTTTTGAGAAGTCTTTAATCATGTTCGATACATTTTCAACATTTGGAATGAATAGCGGGGGGGGGGGGGGGGGGTTTTGGTAAGTTACTTTTATTTGATGTTGTAGGCTGACCCGAATCGAGATCGATCTCATTATCATCTTCTTTAATCTCATTATCAAGTGCTTCAAATCTATTATTTCTAGTATTAGATGGTACATTGTCGTCAAGTGCTCTCTTCTTATAATTTTCGTTTATTGGAGACCCAGAGCATCCTCGTTTATTAGGCCGTACTACCTGCCAATCAACTTCACTTTCACTCTCTTCTGTCTCACTAAGTGTGACCATTCTGTTGCTAGGCAGAAGATCACTTACAAAAATGTTCTATTGTTTTTGTTGTTTTTATTAATAGTAATATGAATGTTTTTATTTAATATTTAAATTATTTGCATGTAATGCAAATCACACGCAAATGATTTGTTTTATCCGACACTACTTTGCGAGTACTTAACACACTGGCAGTTGGAATAGGACAAATTTATTAATGACGGACGAAACCTGTGTTTGAAATCTAAATTGTATCTAAAATATGATAAATTCAAAGCTGTAACAGATACACTAAAAATGTTTCTACGAAAAACTCTTCATTTAAAATATTTTATAAAACAGTTAATTATCATTATATCAATTGTTTACTACTTACTTATAATATAGCAAACACTGACTATTCGTAAATACATATAATAAAATTTTTACTGTACATGCAGTAAAAATAAAAGAAAAACTGTTGTTTTTAATAATTTTGAGTTAATTTTTGATAGTTAAAGTTAAATAAAATCGTACATATTTACGGATTTTAAAATTTTTAATTTTATTTCCAATAGTATATTTTTTTCCACCCTTTAATCAATGTTTTTTTTTAAGACGAAAAAATAAAACACCACAAACAATCAACTTCGTCTGACTAATTTGAAATTCTTATAACTTTTTTAATTGTACAGTTTTTAATTTTATTTCTTTTACAGGTAATAAACAATTAATAACCAATTACCTGCAAGAGAAATAAAATTAAAAACTGTAAAATTAAAAAAGTTATAAGAATTTCAAACTAGTTTCCAAAGAAAGCAACACACTAAATATAGGAAGTATTTCCTGAATGTTGCCTCTCTTTAAAAAAAAAAAAAAAAACTAGTCAGTCGAAGTTGACCCACCCTATAGTATTACTTGTGGTGTTTTATTTTTTTATAATGTCAAGTATAAAATTAAAATTTTTCTAAATTTTGAATAATTTGGCTTGCGAAAGAAATTTACAATTTTTTGAACTATCTCATTATGAGCAATGACGTACATTTTTATTTAAATGTATATGTTAATAAACAAAACTGCCGATGTTGGGGTACCCAAAATCATAGAGCAGTGCATCAGCGACAATTACACCCTCTCAGATTCGCGGTTTGGTGTGGAATTATGACTGATAGAGTTATCGGTCCATATGTTTTCGAAAATGAAGCTGGAGAAACAGATACCGTCTCTGGGGCGGTTTTTCGGACCATGTCGGAATTTTTTTTTACGTCCGGTAGTAAACAATAAGCCTGGCATATGGTTCCAGCAAGATGGAGCTATAGCTCATACCGCGAGAGATACAATGAGTACAATTTTGATTATCGAATAATTTAAAAATATGCTTATTGTGAGTGGCCACCTTGTTCCCCAGATTTGACGGCCCTTGATTTTTGTGGCGTTTCTTGAAGGGACAGGGCATTCTGAAAAGAGCCATTAAATGTCAACAGGAAAATGGACGCCATTTAATGGATGTAATTTTTCATACTTTAAATTTATATGTTATAATTTCATTAAAAAAATAAAATAAAAAAGTTATAAGCATTTCAAATCAATCAGTCGAAGTTGACCCACCATGTGTTTTAGATCTTTTTAATTTTAAATTCATAATACAGTCAACGCAAGAACCAAATCATAAAAAATTTAATTTTAGTTTTCTCCTTCTCCGTTAGTATTAGAAATGTTATAATATTTTATAACTATACTGTAATGATGTAACATCCACTGGCTAGGACACATAAAAAAATATTTCATGATGAATGGTAAATGCTGAATGCTATCCGTGGATTTTCAAAAAACTTTCTCTGTAAAACGAAAAAAGCAGAGGGTCGTGGAACTTTGATTTATGTGTCACAAAAGGAACTTAAATAGAGTCTGTTGTTATCATACTCCTTAATAAAACTGGTTTGTAAAAATGTTGGAAAAACGTTGGTACAAAGATGAATATTAATGAAAAAATACAGTCTGCAAACCGTTTGACTCCTAAGAATGAAATAAATATTTTAGCATGCAGTCTGACATTCAAAGACATATGCAAGGATAACAAAACAGCTCCTACGTTTACAACAAAAATCCTAAGGTATATTTAAAAAAGTTAAAAATAAAAATTAAAAAGAAAACCCATTAAAATAAGATATGTATTCATCAAAATCAAATGTGTTCATTTTGAATATACATATCTAATACCTTCAAAAGATTTTACTATAATTCCAATATATTTTACCATCAAAGCATTACATTTGGTCCATTAAAAAGTCATCTTAACATGAGTTATATACAAGGTGTGTCTTTTTAATTTTTTTATTTAAAATTGGTTTAAATTAAAATTGTTTGAAAAAATAAGCATAAGTTGGAGTATCAAAAAATCTTCATGTGGAATAAACCGAAAAGTGATAAGAATCGCAAAAAAGCCTTTAACCACTTTTTTAAAATTTCTTCTTTTTGTATATGCTGAAATTAAGTGCAAAAATTAGTGAATTAGTTTATTACATGAACTTCAAAATTAAGCCACATGGGTACATATCCTTTGTCAGAGGAAGCCTCAGTTTAATTTTCGGATATGAATTGTAAGTTTAAAAGGATATTTTAACTGGATATCACATAAAGTCTCAAAAAGCTTTATAAAAGCTTTTAACAGCTTTATGAACGCCCGAAATGCACAAGGAATAAAATGTATTACACGGTGGCGGTAAATAGAATCTTCAGTTATAGCGAAAAGAAGAATAACAAAACATAAATTACCTGTTTTTAAACAACATTTTATTGAATTGTCATAATTTAAACAAACATTTTATTTGTATGCTTTTGTAATGTTGTTCTACGAAGAACTAAATCCAAGAATAACAATTATTCTACTAATCATGCAAAATGTTTTTATATGGCATTTCGATAATATGTCAATACAATGTACATATAAAATATTAGCAAATTTATAAATTCTACTAAAAAGGAAACAAATGGATTTTCAGGATGTATACTTTGGTTATTTCGGTGTCTTTTATCTTTAGTTTTGAACCAAAAAAAAAAAAACATTTCTGAACTGCTGATATTGTATATGTTTGTGTGTTGTTGTGCATTTTAAGGAAAAACTAATGAAAAGAAAACATTTAAATTGTTCGAGTAACTCAAGCAATTTTTAAATTTTGCTCCATTAATCGATTAAGTAAAGAACCTAAAAATCTAGATAGACGCTTACTCGAACAAAACACAACCCGAATAACTTGAATACCCTAATTGATACTATTGGTGAATAAACATGAATATGAAACCAAACTACTTCTTTTTCTACAATCTATTCCAAAGTTTAAAGTCTCTAAAATAAACCAAATTTACCACTACTTGCACAATCAGCTAAACAAAATTTGCATTGTATATATACAGCTCAAAAAAATCTTCTGGAAAATCGACTCCTACAAGGCATATGCACAATGGGCTAGATACATTGTACATAAAAACAATTAAGTAATGTATTATGTCATCCACTCTAAGTGTACACTCAAAAAAAAAAGTTAGTAAAGTCAGCAAAAAATTTTGCCGAGTCAGCAAAATTTTAGTCAGTAGGATGCTTGCAAAAAAGTTGCTAATGTCAGCAAAATCTTTTGCTGAAAATCAAAACAAAATTTGTAGATTCAGCAAAAGTTTTGCTAACACTTAGTAGATTAGAAATAAAAAAGCCTTGCTAAAAATTAATAAATTTTTTGCTGAATTTTAGTAGACTGAAAAAACGCAAAAAATTTGTAGAAAAATTGTAATTTAGTTAATTTATTTGCTGAAAATCATAAAACATATTTTTCTGATTCTTTTAAAAATAATTTACTATAATAACGAAATATACAAATTTTCATTTTCCCACATTGACGACATGAATTAATTTAATATCTGAAAATATATAGAAATAAATATATATAACATAACAAAAATTTTCTTTCAATTACTTACATCAATGGTTGTCTAAAAGATGCTATCGTTTGAAGACGCAACTGCCGAAGATAATTATAGAAACGAAACGAAAAAATAAACAAACACAAACGAAACAAAAAAAAAACCCCTTTTTTTGCAATAAGAAAAGGAACCATACAAATATACCTAAGATGTGTGTCTTTGTCTTTCGCTTTACTCTGTCTACATGTCTGTATATGTTTGTTTGCAATTTGACCACACTAGATTATTAATCGATTATCATTTATTATAGACATACATATTAAATTTAAATATTTTATTTTGTCTTTTATTTAATTAATAGACAATTATTTTCACAAGCCGGTGACAACGCAAAATTTAAGTTGTTTTAATCCTCAATTTTGTTTTATGTATGAAAAAGAGATACAAAAACTTCCATGGTTGATTTTTTTATATGTCTTATTAGAGTTGTACTTTTTAGTATCATTTTCCTCTTCTCTACTACATCTTGACATGCCGCGACATCTGCTTCATTCTGTGTATATCTTTCAATCTGTTTGTCGTCCACACTATTAATGTGCTTATCAGCACATTTATTTTTTAGCAAAATTAATTAGTAAAACATTAGTATATTAGTAAAGCATTAGAATAAAACAGTTAAGTTCTGAATAAGTATAACAAAAATTATAGCTGAAAATTTTGTTAAAAAATAGTATACCTGATTTACAAGGCGTTTTACTAACTTTTCTACTAACTTATTTTTTTGAGTGTAAGATTGCAATACCGCAATACATTTAATGACTAGGATATCCGTTACTCGATTAATCTATGAATTTTGTTCAAACAATTGTTCTATTAATTCAAATTTTACAATTTCGAGTTACGAACAACTCGAACGATTTTAGTCGATAAATCAAGTTACTGAAGTTGGCTTATTTTTGATCATTTTTTTTAAGGTTGAAAATAATATTTTAAATGACTGCTTAATTTTAATGTACAAAAGCTATATTATAGGCACGGGAAGGAGTTGGAATAAAAAAAAAAAAAAATTATTTTCATTGATACAAAAACCTTCTAAAAAGTGATAATATCCAGAAATTAAAATCAAAAAAAAATTTGAAAAGGAACTCTAATAATTATATATCATTCCATACCAGAAAAATTATTATCTTCTTTTTTATAAAACTATATATTGTCGCATTTAAAGTCTGATGGAAAAATTGTCGAATTTTTGTTACGTACTTAAACGACTAGAGTTCAGCTGTTTATGGATAAAAACCCAAAAATTTTTTTAAGGATAGGATTATCATAAATCGTACAATCATATACAAAAATGTAACATTTAGTGCAATTTGGCCTGACTAAATCTCGGATCTAATTATATTTAGATGTATCAGTTTATATAAACAATTACAATTATATCAGATCAAAATTCGTATACAATAATATCTGGGTTTTATATAATTATATTTATTTGTATCAGTTTAGATATAAACTGATACAAAACTGATACAATCCA
The DNA here is from genome assembly GCA_021234595.1 of Delia radicum. Lineage (NCBI taxonomy): Eukaryota > Metazoa > Arthropoda > Insecta > Diptera > Anthomyiidae > Delia > Delia radicum. The sequence continues at coordinate 102,094,219 of CM037854.1, forward strand.
ATTGAAGTCTATCGGGCCATAATTCGAATAAAATTGTTCTGGACATTTATCCAATTGCGTCAGATTAGATCTAAACCCATACAAACAGATACAATTAAATGTGCCCATATTTTGAATGAAATCTAATAAGCGTCACCTAAAAATTTATGTGACTACATAAAGTTCCACAAAAAATTATTTTTAATAGGGAAGTTTTTAAAAACTTTTAGAAATATATATCTGAATGACTTTTTATAGGATATTGAGTAGTTAGTTTATTTTTAAAAAATTTCGCAATTAAGTCTGAGTTTTTTTTTATATATTTCATACACTCAAAAGTCAGCATATGTTGTTTTTAACTGCAACTATAGTCGTTTTTCAATACAATAATACAAAACAACTGATATGACAGTTATTAAAAAATCAACTGAAGAAAAATTCTGTATTTTTGTAGCAGTTGTTTGAAGCAGTCATTTTAATATTTTAATAAACAACCACCAAAACAGCAATTTTGGAGTAAACAGCAAATTTTTGTTAGATATTAAAAAAAAAAAGATAATGTCGAGTGTTCAATAATTCTCGTTTAGTTTATATTTGTTATTATTGATATGTTCATAGTTAAGTTGTTTTCCCTACATTTGTTAGTTGTTTTTCAACAGTTAAAAAAAACTAAATTTTTAGTTATTTTATAAGTAAATAACTTTGTGTTTTTTTACGGTTTTACAGTTGTTTTAACTGTCAATTGTAGTAGAGTCTACTAACAAACTTTATTTGGGGTATAAGAAAAGCTACGCTATATAGTACGAGGTCTTCCCTCTAGTGGATGCGGTACAACAGCGCCCTTATATCTGGAGCCCCAGTCACACAAAAACGAACGTACTTGAACTTAATGTATCCAGTTTTAAACTCATGAATGTTTATTGCACTCTAGGTCTTGGAACACATGCGGCTTAGTTTTCATGCCAACAACTAAAACTTTATCTAAAATTTTGTAGATTTTTCTTTTTATTTTATTTATTTTACTAATATTTGGCAAAAGTTTCTGCTAATTTAACTGCTTTTTCTGCAAGATAATTTCTAACTAATTTTTAGTAGCTTTTTCAGCAATTTTTTAGACTTATTTGTATGAGTGTACACACATTTCCTTGATATGACCGAATTCAATTAAACGTTTAATTGAATCAACAAATATTTTAATTGAAAACTCGATTTCTTGTACTTATTAACCATATTTCCGTTATGAGGAAAACAACATGTTTTTAGCAAAATACTTTTAACTGTTTAAACTAGCCATAAAGAGTTTTGTGAAATCGAGTTTTATATTATTTTGACGTTTGCCAAATTTTTGCTTTCACTATTTATTCTTATTATTTTTTGTGTTTTTATTTGAAAAATATGTTCTTTAATTTAATTTATAATTCTGTCACATTACAGTTAATATTTTGATTTTGTTTGCTGCATCCAAGTGAAAGTGTATTTTTTTTATTTTCGAAGTTAAAAATATATGTTTTCTGGAAATTGCCACTAACTATAATCGATAATATAGTTTTTTTTTTTTTATAGAAACAAATTCGTTGTTGCACAGATGATTTTCGATATATTTTGAATTTGAACACATTGTTTGAGATGATTTGGTCACATGCAAATATTAAGGAAACGCGCAATTTGATCAAATGATATAATTAGCTCTAAATACGTATTTGGAAATGCAGTATTAAGGGAAATTTAATGAAAAATATATTTTAAGTTAAAATTCCATCGAAATTCTCACAATCGGGTAACTCGTTTACGCGAACAAAAGCAAACCCGAATAACTTGATAACTGATAACAATGATAAAGATAAACCCCCGCACCGTTTCTATATTAAGTTTTTAAACCTTTGCTTATCTAATTCACTTTTATATATTAAAAAATCTAAATTTTATACAATTTTTCTTAGTCAAAACCTGATTAAAGCTAGGTTTATTTTAAATTTCTAGTTCATAGTGATTTTTTTTTTTTGCTCGATAACTTTGCATTCCATCACTGTTTGAATTTTGCGTATTTTTTCACTATTGTGTGTATATTGTATATGTGTATTCAGTTGCAATTTTCATATTACATCATTCATACAAAATTTTTGTTGATTGCATTTAAATGCATTGTTGCTACGTAAATGTTGCGTTTATTTTGTGTCTACTGTTTGCTTGGATGGTATTGAATTCAAATAAATTTATTTTTTCGATAGCATTATAATAAATTACATTAAATAAACTATCAATAATATTTTGCAGAAGATTTATTGAGGTTAAAGTGATATTAAGGATACATAAGGATATTGATGATAATTGATAATATTTGAAAAAAAAAACAAACTCGCTGTGGTTTATTTCTGGTTATATAAAAATAAGGTGGGATTTTTTTTTTGTGTTATGTCAATGCTATAATTTAAATTATAACTTTTTTTGTAATTTTACCCTACACCTGGTATTTAGGCTATATAAAAAACTAAGCGGAGATTCCACATCATCAGTTTGTAGGGCAGCTCTCTTAGCATTTTTTCGGCTATATCAAATTTTTTTGTTGGAACTAATTTAAACCAAGTTATATAACCATTTTCAAAACAACTCAAAATGTCACATTAGGGAACATGTACCTCAAAATAGACTTAAATAAAAAACTCTTCAAAATCTAAAAAAATTGTATTTAAATTAAAATTTATTATAATTTTGTTATCTTAAACTTTGTAAGTATCGTTTAAGGCTGTGTTCACCATACGAACTTTTGTTATTGCCCTAAACAAACGATATCTTTTTTTGTGAAACATATTGAAAATTTGTCCAAAATAGAAGAGAACAGTCAAAGTGATAAGTAAACCATTTAAAAAAGAAAATATACCAATATCCACTTTACAGAGCATTATAAAAATTTATTTTTTTACATTTTTGTTTTATTTATTATGTTTTTCTAGGGAACAGATTATTTTTTAATAAAATTTTAAATACAATTCTTATCGACTTGGAAAATACTTTATTCACTTTTTATAAATCGTCCATTTCACGATAGATCGGTCAAAAACTGACCTTGGATCACTTAAAGATTACCGTTTTTATTTTCTCAAAAATCGAAAAAAACGTGATTTTTTTTGCGATTTTATTTTTTTGAAAAATAAAAATATTCTAAAAGTGTGTAAGTTGAAACATTTGTAGTTTCTTTAATATATACCTGTTCATTACAATTTAAAATGCTTTCGAGTGGTGCACTCCTCTACTTTTATACTGCGTATTAATATTCTTTTCCAGCATCAAAACAAATGTAATTTTTATGCAATTTATTTGTAAAATGCATTTTTCTAAAATTTGGTTACCCTCGATTTAGAAATGCTATGGATATTTCCAAAATATCTAATTTTTGCCAAAAAGTTACACTTTCACTTTGTTGCGTCCAGGTGTTTAATTATTTTAAATGATTTTTTGAAAAAAAGCTTCTAGCAATTTTCCAAAAAAAAAACGACAATTTGTTATATATTTTTTATTTTCCTGATTTATTCGAATTAAATTTAAAAATGTAGTGTTAAGTGTTATTGAAACGTAATGTTTTTTTCTTACGTGAAAGATAAAAGAATTTACTAAAATATTCTGTTCCACTTTTAACCCTTTCAAGCCCACTTTGCTACCGAATATCAGATTTTTTATAGAAAGAAACATGGGTTGGAAGGGTTAAAAATCAAATTTTTAAAACATAATATTTAATTAGATTCATTTATTTTTCAAGTACATGTTTCTTTCGTTTATGTTTGTTAAAAATTAGATGAAAAGTTTTTAAAAGACATTTAAACAGTGCCTTAACACTACACACAGGGAAAATATTAGTTGGAGTTCAATGAATCCCATTAAAAATCTTTCACATTAATTTAAAAATGATAACAATTACTTACTATATATAATTAGAACAAATTAGCCATCTTTATTATCAAACGACAATGTCCTCAACAAATTAATAGTTCATTTACCTAAATCAATTGTTACGTAAACCAAATTTGAATATTAAATAAATGTTTTGTAATTTATGATGGTTGCAACCATTTTTATAATTTTTTATCATTCATTTGAATCTATTTTTTATTTGCATATATAGTAATATTGGGCTTAGAAATAATTTTAATGTAAAAATTAAATATTATCAATTATTCAGGAACTTTCATCATCATATAGCCGTGTGTACTAATGTCATTTAATAAAAATTCGGTTATATACACAGAAGTAGATTTGATTGGGCTAATTAACAGAAATTATATTTGCAACTAAGGAATCGGTTATTTTTAAAACGTCAAATAAAAAAAAATCACAAAAAAAACACAACATAACATTTTAAATACAAAATAATATTGAAAAAAAAACATCTTAGAAAAATATTTAAAAATTCAAAATAAAAAAAAATCAATTATTAAAGCAAAACCTGATGGAAATGGCTATCACTTTGTGGACAAATCAACATTCATCAAAACGGTATTTAAATTTTTTTTCAAATATCTAAATGATAATAGTATACGAAGAATAATACAATAATCTTTACAGAAATTTAATGCATTGAAGATAACTTCTTATTCCGATTAATACGTATGCTAAAACAAATGCAAGTCCATTACTGGCCGCAAATATTTCCGAAATTTCAAATTATTTTCCGGAAAATTAAATTTTTTTCAAGTGGAAAAACGTCTTCTGGGTGTTCTCTTATGATATGTATATTTCTTAGAACATCTACATCAGCATTTGTGTATCTGTATTCGTTGTTTTAAAATGTAGTATTTGACGGAATCCTATACAAATTATAAGTCTGTTTAAAATTATTGTAGTCTATGTACAGCGAATTCATCAGGTTCTAATATGTCTTCCTTTCGATAACCGCTTAGAATCAACAATTTTTTTTAAAAAAAAGCCAGATTTTGAGGCAGTTGTTTGCAGAAAAACCACTAAGATTCTGGAGTCTTTCCTCTAGATAAACTTGAAAATTGTTAACCCTTCATATAAAAAAAAAACATTTCATTGAATTTAAAAAGAAATGGAGCACACAAATTAAATTGTGCTCTTTAGAAAATTCTAAGATTCTTTACCATCCTCCACATAGGCATGTTTTTGAATTTTAATGCGCTTGCCGGTAACAAAATCACTATCATTTTAGAGTGTTTTTATAAGGGAAACCGCCAGATTCCTTTTAAATAAATGACACTTAATGCTTATATCCTATATTATGGTGTCCCTTAAAAATAGATACGTCATTACACCCACCAGTTTTGTGACAAATGGTTCCAAATGGAAGAAATCGATTCTTTTGGTTAACCCGTGTCGCAAGTCGGCTAAAAATTGCCTATTTTGAAAATTTCCAAAATTTAGTTTATATATCATTTATTTTTTTTAATATGCTCAAAATTATTCTGGTATGCAATTCTGACTTCGAATCCGAAATAACCCACGAATTTTCTAAAAGTGCAAAAACATATTTTTAAAAAATTAATTTTAAAGATTTTTCAAAAATTACTTTTTTGATTCGGAAAATTATCACTTAAATTTTATTAAATTATTATTATCTTTCCTTTTCTTCAAATAATCGTTCACCCTTAGTGGCCGGGACAAAAAAGACCCATACTTAATTTAAATTATGACCACAAGAAGAGAATACAAAGAGTTTGGATCAAAAAAAAAATGTCCACTTGTTTAAAATTATTATTTCGTGTAACTTGGTCCATATAAGGTTAATGTTTTCACTTTTCAAGTTTGTTATAATTTTTATTACAAATAAAAATTATGTTTTTTTCGACCTTTAATTGTGCAATGAAAATGAAAATTATTCAAGTTCGAGGCCATACTCTATATTTCTTCATTAGGATATTGTCCTAACAAATAATCTATAGAGTTTTTTGTTTTCAAATTTATTATTTGACCCTTTCAGGAATGTGTTGATAGATCTATTTCGGGAATTTTCTAGGTTCCCATCATCAGAACACGTTTTGAAAGCGGTAACAATCCCATGCCAAACATCAAACATTTATATGAACTAGTTTACTCACAACATGAGATAATAGCATGCAATACAAAAAAAAAATACCTGTACCCAGCAAAAAATAACATGGATTTGATAAGCAGTAACTACATTTGTATGCTTCTAAATAGCGCTTCACCGACTTGCATACTATAAAGCAATTAGGGAAGGCATTCCGTCGTGCTTCCCAGAATGCCTTCTTTGAAGCAGTGAATAATGCTTACAGTGAAGCAATAAAGTATGCATTCCATGAAGCAATAATGTTGTCAAAATACAAAAAGCGCTTCTTAGTACCTAAGAAGGCATGAATTTATTGCTTCTAAGAGCACATGAAAGAAAAGCTTTAAAAGAGACATACCAAGTGGGACATCGCGAACAAAAATCATGCCTTCTTTATTTGCTTTGGAAGCGCTTCGTTATCAAATAATGCCTTCCGGAAGCGCTTCTGGCTAAGCACTATTTTTTGCTGGGTAGTAAGTAACTCTTTGGTGTAGCGGCAAACGTTTTGTAGGAACACCATTTTTAGATATATATACTCAATTGTAACATACACAAGGAGTAAGACCTTGATTTACATTACTTGGATACAACACAATTAGAATTAACCACCCCGGACTTCAAACCATATTAGACATCATTACTGCAATGTAATACTTTGATTTAAAGTAATAAAATTACAGATGAATGCAAAGATATGTAAAATTGTATCGCTTAAGAGAAGTATTAAGTTATCACAAATAGTAATAACAAGATAAATACTAACTTCTGCAAGACTCACAAAACTCATATAAAGTTGTCCTAATATTTAGGTATTCTGCACCCAGAGAAATAAAGTGCCAACCGAATTGAAAAGTGTATATTAATGGTAATAACCTATTAATTTAGTTAGTACAACGATATTTACATTAGATTTCTGAATATTTTGGGAGTTGCAAAAAAAAATCTGTTCAATTAACCGAACTTTATTGTTAAAACTAATGTTAAGTTTTGCCAACCGACCGAAATTCATAATAACAGAATTTGAGTCGTAGTAACCGAATTTCCGTTGACAAATAGCTACAATTTTTTTTGTGTGTATAATGTAGTTACTATAACATTTCTAGTTACAAGTTTTGGTTTACCTTGTGTGTGTGTGTGCAGAGATCATGTGTAAACTTTTAAATTTTGTTTGCTTATTTATATTTTATTATAGTTTAACAATTATTTGTGCACATTTTGCTTGTGGTTCGTAGCAAAGATGTTTTCATTAAACATTTAAATAAACATTTAATTAAAGCTCCTACAACTGCAATCAAATATTCGGTATTGGGTATTGCTAGTTTATTGCATGCTAGTTTGCATAGTTGCTAGTTTATTGCATTTTTAATATTTGAGGAAATTTTTAAAAGAAACCCAGTGAGCGTATGAGTAATAACAATTTTAATGATATATAAAGCAAGGTTGGCAACCTTTTTATTCGGTTATCGGTATAGGATAACGGTATTTTGTGATTACCTTTTTAGGGTATTTTAGGGTTAACCATATTTCAAGTTATAACGTTATGTTATTTTAAGGTTAACCTTATTTTAAGTTATTTCGTTAGCTTGTTTTTGTGTAAACGTTTTTACGTTAGGTTATTTTAGAGTTGACGTTATTTAATTTAATTTAATTTTTTTAGTATTTCACCGGTAACAGCAATATCTAACACAGCTAAATTAAAATGTAAAAATGCATTACAAAATTGCAGCAAAAGTAAAAATGCATTTTGGGTAGAAGTCTTTCAGAAGCTTTTTTTAATTTTGAAGTAGTCAATTTAGACACTGTAGGTCGTCAAAGTCCACTTGTTTTATAATGTTTCAAGTTTTTTGTAAAAGGAAAAACGTTAATAACATCGCGTGTTTTTTTTAAATTTTAAAGATCTAAAAACGAGAATGGGTACATTGCTCTTTAGAGTCTTCCTGTTCACAATATGAAGATAGTTGAATGTCATGGGTTGAAAAATGCAAATTTTTCAATGTGCTTTCATGGAATGAGCGATTTGTAGGTATTGTATGTACACTCTAATAATACTTGGTTGGAGTCTACACTTTTAAATGTAGGTAAATTGTTACCTACTATAAATTGGGTAGAAATAGGCATACTGTTTAATATTCAATTTATAGACACATTGTGTTTAAAAATATTACACACAATGTGTGTAAACGTATATGTTTAATTGTAGTAAAAAGGTTTATCAACATTATTTTGTTGAAATTCAAATTGTATTTGTCTAAAAAAGCTCTTCTAAAGCTTCCTTAATATGTTTAGAAATATTTTGTAAATGCATATAAATATAAAATTCTTTGTATACCATACTGTCGATTTTGGTTTATTAAAATAAAGCAAATGCTTTTTAAAAAATATAAATGCTCAATTAAAAAGAAACATTCAGGAAAAACTGAAATAAGTGACAAAATAACATTAATAAAGTTAAAATTTATATTTTTTTATGACAAATTTTTTAATTGACAAATATCGTAATGGATACAAATATTATTTAAAAGGTGTTGTCTTTTTAATCAAATAATTATTTTTTGGATGTTGCTTATGTTGCTTTGTGCTCCTCTCTTTTAAAAAACTTGAACAAAAATTTTAGAGTTTCCTCTACAAAAGGAAAAAAGACCGATTGAAAAACGGTTCACCAGTTAAGCGTGCACAGTGGCACCCGATTTTCAACATCTTATTTTGTGGAAAAAGCCTTTAAAGTAAATATTTTTCATGCAAAATATAAAGTAAGGAGTGTGTTCACAAGAAGTAACTTTTTTAAAATTTTTTTAATTTTTGTATTAAAAATACAAAAATTGTTATTTCAGGCTTTCTATATTTTTTTTCATATGTTTAGTTAGAATATTGTTCTACCACAAGTCCAAATATCGAATATGATATTGTCGTATTAGATTTTATTTGTTACTTTTCAAAAAGGTTGATCATTTTCATGATAGACAATACAATTGCTTCATTGGCATCACCCAAATCTTCAATTGTCTGCAATAGAAAAGATAATTAGCTTAAATCAAGACTAGACTTTACAGACAAAATAAAATCTATGAGAACCTTTTTGTCTGCCTTAAAAACTGCCTGATCTGGTAACCCTAATTATAAAATCAAACTATTTGAAAAACAACAATTTTACATGCATATATACTTTTTATGTCAATACATGTATGTGTGCTTGTTGTATTCCAATTTGTAAAGACAACATATATCCCAACAACCTGTGTTAGTTGAGAAGAGACGTGGTATGCTAATTGTTCAAAAATGTTTTAATTCTTGTATTAAAAATAAAAAATTTTTTTTTTTTTTTTTGGATTTCTATATTTTCATATATTTTGTTAAAATATTGAAGAAGATTTGGTTGATGCCAATGATGTAAGTTTTGGGAGTTTAGCACATTTAATTACTATAAATGCAATTAATGTTTATCCGATGAAAATAAATTTAAATAACAAATATGCAGGTGCTTGTGCAAATTTAAATGTAACTGACACTAATAGAAAACATATGATTTTCTTTTGTTGATTTACTTGAATAAACGTCACTACATTGCTAGGTCTGTCAAAAAAACAGAGTAGTATTTGGAAGATGACAAAGCCAATTGTGACAATTTTTTGTTGTTGTTTTTGTTTTTTCTTTGATATTTTAAATTTTGAATCTCGCTCCTAGACGAGGACAAGAAATTCTCATTGAGTTTGTGATTTAACATAACAAATATCTCTAGAAATTCTAATAACAAAGTCCCCTGAAGATTTCCTTTTGCAGGAATGAAATCCGGATAGGGACACGCCTACATCAGATTGCTTTTCACAATTTGTTAAATAAGTTTTGGGAGTTTAGCACATTTAATTACTATAAATGTAGCTTTTTATATTTCAGCGATTTTTTTTTTACCAAATTTGCATAGTATATAGAAAAAAGTTCAACCAATGGAAACATGAAACAAAATATCTAAGGCTAACTACTAACTAAAAAGAAAAACAAACACAAACTACTACTAAATAATTAAATATATACAACATTGAGAAATTATTACTAAAAATATTACAAAACTAAATACCTGCGATGCAAACAAATATTATTTTATATTAAAAATGTATTATTTCTTGCCAAAATAATATTTAACGTCGACCGAAGACCTTTGAGCCCCGTGTGGACCAAACAAATCATATCAGCATTCATTTTCAAGCTTTAGAAACTATATTTGAAACGCTTTTTGAAAGATCTTCGTTACTTCCAAATTACTGATTTTTCTAACGAAAAAGTCATTGCAATCAGTACAAAGAATAATACGGAAAAAAGATAGATTTTTTCTTCAAATTTTCTAAACAAAGGGGAGTTTGGTTGCTATTTTAATTTAGAACTTTATTATAAACTGGCCGGTACTTAGGATTATGGGCATTTTATATAAGTAATATATACAATTTTTCAAGTAGCTTCAACCCAACAAAAAAAAATATTTTTTCCATGTAAATTAAATATGTGTGTGGTATATATATTTAAGGCTTTAAAATATATGGTTAATATATGATATATCTCGTATCGATATAAGCCCCATTTCCATTTTTGGAATTATAAACAAAAATTAACACTAATCAGCTGCTTGTTCCCAACAAAACTTTGGTAATGGGTGCGATAAAGTAATGCATTAGCTTGTAATGTGTACTGCTTATCTGTATCATTATTTTCTAACAAGAAGTAATGAGTTACCGATAATTGAACACTCATGGATTACCTTATAATGAGACCTCATTACATTTTACATTACTTCAAAACAACAAATAATGACTTACCGATCATCAATTACATAATGCATGCATTATAAACGTAAAGTAATTATTAATATATATTTTTGAAAATCTATTTATAGACACATTACTTTGTGATTTTTTGTAAGCATAATGGTAAGGTGTATATTTTTGATATCACGAACGAAAACACGAAGCACAAGAACTCATATACATTTTAAGCAATAAAATATTGTATGTATCGATAGCTCAGTTAGTAGAATTCTCGCCTAACTAATTGTTAAATACCAGAGACCCCTTGTTCGAAGCCCAGCATGACCATGTATTTATTTAATAAAGAAAAAGTTATTTATTTAATTAAAAAAAAATATCTGTAAAAAAAAATTTTTATGCATTTTTTTATGAAAATCTATTTTTAGACACATTACTTTTTCCCACCAAGTAACCATATAAGTAACCAGTTACTTTACCCCCTACAAGGTAATGAGTTACTTTGAAGCTCATCGCCTGTATAATTCATCAGTGAAGTAACGTGTAAAGTAATGCATGAGTCCCTATGGCGATACACTACTTTACCCATGATTTGGTAATGTGTGGTTTTGCTGTGTTATCAATAAATTTTTGTATTAGATCTATGAATTGTCACTGTAATTCGTCAATAGACTTTTCTTTTAGTTAATGGAGTTTTTCATAAAATTTAATAAAAATTTCATATTATTTATTAAAAATATCATACGCCTAATGAAAAAGTATCATTAAAAATAGTTTCATCAAAATGATGAAACTTTTTATGTTTAAGTTGAAGAAATTTTTCATTCGCATTGTGAAGAAAATTTCATTGGTTTAGTGAAAAAATGCATATAAACTCGTCCCAGGAATTCGCTCTGTGTAGTTAACAGTTTAATAAAAATAAAAGAGTTTTCAGTGGAGCTAAAAATAAAGGAACATACATTTAAATAAATATTTATTTAAATTTCTTTATACATTTGTTCATAATAATTTATTACTATTTACCGATTATTTTAGTTTCATAAATATTTTCATTTATTTAAAGATTCATAAAAATTTTACCACAAAAACGGTATATTGTTTTCTATTTGTTTGCTTAAAAAAAAAGTATTAAAAAAATTATAGTCTGTTTTTTTATTAAAATTATTTGTTTATATAAAAAATTTAAATTACAAGAAATTCTAGAATAAAAAAAAAACAAAAACAACAAGACTGAAATAATATCAAATAATTGAATATACGAGGGCGAGTCAATAAGTCCAACTTCCCTCATAGTTATATGAAGTGCAACACTGCTCCCATCAAGTACCACCTGTTAATAGACTACTGTCAAATTTTGAGCATGTTCCGTCATTTACTTTGCGTTTAACAGCTGTCCAGAGCATACAAAAAGTGAAAAGTGAATTTCGAGTGCTCATTAAACATTATTTTTTGCGAAAAAAAAACCGTCAATCAAACCAAGGAAAAGCTTGATACTATGCGGACTCTGCAATATCGATTTCAATTGTAAAAAAGTGGTTTACTGACTTTCGTTGTGGTCGTACAAGTACAAATGACGCTGTACGTTCTGGACGGCCAATTGAGGTCAATAAATCCCAAAATGTCGAAAAAGTCCACGATATGGTGTTGGCCGATCGAAGAGTAAAAGTGCGTGAGATTGTTGATGCCATAGACATTTCGATTTTAAATGATCAGTTGGGTTTAAGAAAGGTGTCTGCAAGATGGATGCCGCGTTTGCTCTCAATTGACCATAAACCTAGTCGTGTGACAACATCAAATGATTGTTTGGAGTTGATTAACCGCAATGCGAATGAGTTTTTGCGACGTGTTGTAACTGTGGATGAAACGTGGATCCATTACAACACTCCGGAGAACATGCAGCAGTCTAAACAATGCGTTTCTCCGGGTGAACCGGCTCCGAAGAAGTTTGTCGGCTAATAAGTGATGGCAACAGTTTTTTGGGATGCACGCAAGATAATCCAACTAATTGGACCGATTTAACGCGGATTTAAAAAAAAACAACCCATACAGCAAAGAAAATGCACGGGAGCACACATGTGCAGTCTCAATGGCAAAATTCCATGAATTGGGTTATGAATTGGTACCTCATCCGCCATATTCTCAGGATTTAGCCCCCAGTGACTATTTCCTATTTCCAAACCTAAAGAAATTACTCGGTGGAAAGAGATTTAGCTCCAACGATGAAGTCATTGATCAAACAAATGCCTATTTTATGGACCTCGAAAAATCCTGCTTTTTGAAAGGGATACAAAAATTGGAGAAACGTTCGACTAAGTATATTGAGGTAAAAGGAGATTATGTTAAAAAATATATTTTTTTTTTTGCAAAAAAACTGTGTTTCATTCAAAAAGTCACGGACTTATTGATCCGCCCTCGTAACATTTATTTTTACTGAACTGTAGTTAATTTGTCCTTACGGAGACAAAGATTTAAGATTTTTCACGAAATGAAACATGTAAGGACCTGACAGTAGATAAATTCTACATTAAGTTAGGGGATGAAGACATTTTTAATAAATAGATATTGCACGGTTTTTTGTTTAACAAAAAACAAATTATCTTGAACTTGAATAATCTTGCTCACATCATTATTTAAGCAGTATTTAAAAATTAATAATAAGAAACATTTAATTTAAATAAAAAGTAAGTAGACCGGATTTTTATTGATTTATCATTAATGTTAAGTTACATTTTTAGTTCATTTAAAGTACAAACTATTAGCGTATGACTAACAAGGAACCTACACAGAGGTGAACCCAAATATTTAAATGAAACTTGTAGATTACAAATTAATCTGTTAAATAGGGTGGTCCAAATTACACATCTTTAATATGAACACATATCTAAAATATACGATTTTTTTTGTAACAGTATTAATTTACTTGAGAAAACAAAAATTTGCATACCCATTTCGCCTTTGTTGTTTGAAATATTAAAAATAATTTGAAATATTAAAAATAACGGCAGTACAAGCTATTTGGGAAAAGTCGTCTCAAAGACTTATCAAAGACGTCTTAAAATCAATAAAGCCCATACATAAATAAGCATTAATATGTATTAATTTTTGCCCTCTACAACATATCCACCCAGTTTATTAAATAGTAATAGTAATATATTTGGTAATGGCATATGAATTAAGAGTATTAATTGATTATTTTAACAACGGCATAAGACAATTCCTACAATAAACCATTTCATAATTTTTTTTTAAATATCAGTGATATAAACGCATTTAAAAGTGAACGCTTTTTTTCAAGATACTGAATCTAGTTTTGTGAAAAGCATTTATTCATTATATGACTAATTTGTAAACATAAAAACCGAATTACATCACATCGTTCAAAAAAAAACACCCATTCCTAATTAAATATCCAAAAATTCTAAATACCGTAAACAAATTTTTCTTAATCGTGGGTTCTTGACAATTTTTAAAATTTTTAAATGTTTTTTTTTTTATTGAAAGAATATACCAAATTATTTATTTGAACAATTAAACGGAGCCATTTTTTGAATATGTAAGTTTTAAAGAGTCCAGAAATTTGTTTATCAGATCTGTTAGTTTTACATAAAATATTTCTTATTCAAAAATGTTTCTTATATGTATGTTCTTAACCAAATCAGCATATCGATTTTATGGCACCGTTGTTCATTATATAGAAATATATGAAAAATTTGAATAATCCTTTTATTTTTTTAAATAAATTTGTTACTTGAAACTACTTCAGCTCCCATCTAAAATTATCGGGCCTTAAAAGTACATGTTGCTTTTTAAAAAAAAGCTGTGTAAAATGGGTTAAACTATTTTATTAATCGAATTCTACATTATGCAAACAATGAAGATTGAAACATATTTGGCTTAAGTGACTTAATTCAGGTATGAAACGAAAATTATTTTTTTTTAATTTAAATAATTGCATTCAAATTTCCCTTTCATGCCAACACCTGACATAAGTCTCTAAAGCCAATTATGACTCAGCCATTATGAGCTATTTAAGATCAAAGGCCGATGGTACAAAAAGCAAAGCACTTGGTTTACAGTGGTTCAAAATAGAGGCAGATACAGTATTGGCTTAAGTTACATACGAACACCTAAATTAAGTTAATAAATCCAATTATGTTTGAGTCTTAAAACGTATTGTGAAAGCACTTATTTGGAACGCTTAGCCAATATTTGCGAAATGTGCTTTGCCAATAACTGCGTAACAAATAAAAAAAAAACAACTACTGGCAACAAATCTGTTAAAATTACTTTGCCAAAGTTTGCAAAAAGTACATTGCCAGTACTTGTTGTACAAAATTTATGACCGTATATGAAAAAATACTACTGAGGAAACTTATTTTTTTTTTGGGGAATTCAGTTAAACTAGGTTTAGTTAAACTGATAACGATTTTGTCTTGCCATTTTTTTTTTTTGGTTAATTACAAAAAATATTGTAGGAATTACAAAAAATATTATAATAAAATAAACCATATTTCAGAAGCAGTATTCCATTTAAAAACTTTGTTAATTTAAGTTTATATATAATCTACATTTTAAAAACATGGCCTAAATGTGCCTGGTAGAGCGTTTTAAAAATATTGCTTCGCCTGTACTTTTTTTTTTAATTTACGACTTGTTATATTAACAAAAATTTTAATTTATTTACTACAGTTTGTGAACAAATTTTTGTCAAAATATTGTACTTACAAAATGTATTTCACAAACACAAAACAAAGATATTACAATTTAGTACTAGCTTTATAAAATTTAGCTTTTTGAATTGAAAAATGCCTGAAGTGAAAAACCTTAATGTTTTTATTAATAAAATTTCGAAATAAATTAATTTGAGTGGTCTCACATCTTTTGGTGTAAAAGACGTGTAAATGTTGGCAGTGGACATGCAATTTTGAAAGCCTTGAAAATTACATGTCATTCTTCTACGAAGATATTGAAAATGTTTGCTCTATCTTATGTTCTTCCATAAAACAAATTTACATAAATTAATGAAAATTGTTCTCCGCTAAAGAATAAAGTGATTTTTTTAAATATGTTATCGAAATCTACTATCAAATAATAAAAATTCGCCCCGGTAGGCTGGTTGGTAGCGTGCTGGCTTATCAGTGTGCGGGTAATGGGATCGATTCCCACCAGAGGTACTGGTCTGTTTTCGCTACAACGCGCCAAAAGCCATAGTAGCTAGTGCTCGGTTAGGGTAATAGTATATAATTTGTAATTATATAATTATTAATTAATAATAAAAAAAATAAATATAATATTAAAAATGTTAACGGTCCTAAATTACTGCCGAAATTTGTATTGAAATCAGATACATAAAAAAATAAATGTAAACGCGATATTAATTTACACAAAATATTACTTACAATAACATTGTTATCTTCTTTCCAAATTCTATATAAAACAGCTCCAATATTTTTACCTATACCATTGCAAAAGTGTCTTTTTGGAACAAAAAGTTTCAGCGAAAATTGGACACTGTGCACTCTTTTCAAGAGTTGGAGTAGCATTAAGTTTTCTTTGCGTGGAACAACTATGATCTTCAGCACTTTTATTAAATATTCTTTTTCATATATATTTTTTTTTAATTTTTAGTTTGTTTGTTAACAAAATAACATTTTGACATACAAATTTTACGAACAATGATTGCCATGACAACAAGAAGTAATAAAACGGCAAATATTTTTGAAAATCCAAAAACTCTGAAATTTTACTGCACTTAGAATACTATATAGGTAAACCCCACTGCAAATGTAGTTAAAAACAAATAAAATTTACATTGACATTTGTTTTTTATTGTTCAAAAAATGACTAACAATTGTAGTAAAAATGAACCACATGTTAGTAAAAAATAAACAAGCATTTACTTTTTTATTTTTTTAAATAACAAAAACTACTGTAAAACATGAATGTTGAATCATAAAACAGTCATTTGATGTGGTTTGTTTTTTTAAATGAACTACAAGGTTAGTAAAAAATTTAATTTATTTTACAAATGACTGACATTTACATTAAAAATAAAGAAACTGTATTACATACAACCCAAACAACTACATATTTTTAAAGCAGAAGTTCCCTGAGTGTACTAGTAAAACAATTTTAAAATTACCACTTGAAATTTAACCACTGGGCCTAAAATAAACAATTTTTGGTCAGTTAGACCTATCTCGGGAGTAATTTCAGATTGGATTTTGAACATTGTTCCTGTGAAAATATTTACATACATATAATATTTTTTTGGCGCTATTGAAAATTTCATTGGAATAACTTTATGGACAAATTAAACATGTTTGTGTTTAGAAATTTTGCTTTAGCAGAATTTTAGTTGCTTAGTTTCCGAGATAATCATATTTTATGATTATATAATTAAATTATAAGAAAATAACATCATCAACAAGTGAGACTAAAAGCGGAGACACAAAGAAATTAAGTTTTGAAAACAATCGCGTTTTAAATTACATAAGTAGAAAATTTGTAAATTTGAAAATCATGAATTTACTATACACTGTGGTGCAAAATTATAGCCGCACCCAAATTTTCGGCATTTTTTATCTTTATCGGTGTATTTAAAAAAACTTAATAATACCAAATTGTCGGCAATAATAACGCTATAAATATTCAATATAGTTTTTTAAAATAAGTTAATTTTATTTACAGTTATAACACAAAGTTTTTTTTTCTTGGTGCAAAATTATAGCCGCACTTATAAACATTAATAGATAATATGTATTAAAAAAAAAAAACAATGAATTATTTTAAAATTATTTATACATTAGTAGTGTTTGGGGCCTCCCTTGTTAGAGATGAGCTCAACAATTCCTTATGGCATATTGTTGACTAGATGTAAACGAACTTAACTTGTGATGGCTTCCCAAGCTTCAACTACCGCGGCTTTAAGATCCCTAATCGTGTCATATTGCTTGTTGTCACTATATATTTTGTGTACAACTATTCCCCAGATGTTTTCAATGGAGTTCTAATCAGGGGAACAGGCTGGCCATTGCAATTAAGGGATGTTGTGGGACTCTAACCACATACGAGTATGGTTACTCTTATGAACAGCTGCATTATCCTGCTGGAAAATCATATTTTTGGCACGATTTCGATCAAAAAATGGTTTTAGCTTTGTCTGGAGAAGAGTTGTGTGCTCTGCCGAATTCATTTTGTTACTTGGGAAAGCCAACTCTAGCATGTCATCGGCACAAAACGCTCCCCAAACCATCAGTGATCCACCGTCAAAATTTCTTTTGGAAAAATATAGCTGTTCATTACGTAAATCTCTCCAATGTGAATTGTACTCATCCGGACCGTCTAAGTTAAACTTTTCCTCATCCGAAAAAATTATCTGTAAAAATAAATTTTAAATTCAAATCAATGCTGACTAGAGATAGCTTAATGTGACTTGCCTTATTCCAGTCCGTATTCATGTTATTTTTTGCAAAATCCAAGCGTGCACTTTTATGGCGGGGCAGTAATATTCGTGCACTTTTCATTTTTTGGCGGCAGATAACGGAAAGACTGCTTTAGCACACAATTTACAGTCCAACGGAACACATTTAAATCACATTCGTGTGCAATTTGTTTGACATTTTTCGTGGAGTTGCTAGCGCTTCTGATAATCTTGCGTTTTTTACGATCTGAAAGTTTGGGTTTTCTTAAAGCATTTTCTTCTTTTGTCCGTAATTTGAAGGATTTTTTAAAAAATTGGGTACCACCTTTCCAGATCGGTTTATTCTCCGAGCAATTCCTCGAAAACTAACGCCTTTTTCGTGAAAAGCAGTAATTTTGCCTTTTTCAATATCGGACAAATATCGAAAATTGGCAAATTATTTTTTATTTGCAAATTATCAAATAATAAATAACCAAAGCAACTAAGAATAAAAGAAAAAAAACTAAAACTGGCTTAACCTTTAGCTGAGTAAATTATTTTTTTAATGTGCGGCTATAATTATGCACCGACTAAAAACAAAGAATTTGTTGTTAAGGTTTTTTTAAATAAAAAACAAATATTTGTTTGTTGTTTTTCTTATTATTTTTCAAGGTCTTTCAGATGGTATACACAGATTTCTTCAATTTTTTATGTAAATGCACTAAATTGGTAAAAAGTACATGCGGCAATAATTTTTCACCACAGTGTATATTAGCTGGAAAAATTTGTTTATATACGGATGAAATTTGTCTTTGCATCAAAAAATTTAGCTAAGTCAGCAAAATTTTGTTCAGGAGGGTGCTTGCAAAAAATTGCTAATGTTAGAAGATTCAGAAAAGGTTTGCAGCAATTAGTTGATTAAAAATTACAATACCATTGCTACAAAATCCCAAAAAAAATATTTTGGAAAAATTATACTTTAGTTAATTTATTTGCTGAAAATCCCAAAATATTTTTGTGATTCTTTTAAAATTAAGTTACAAAATATTAAAATGCTCATTAGGGTGGGTCAATTTTTTGCCTACTAAGCGTATAGCAAAATCGTAATCTACGGAAAATTCTAAGAACTTTCCCCAAAGAAACCATGGTTCTAAAATCAAAATCGAGCTTCCGGTTTTTTAAGAGAAAATTTGGTGCTCAGGAAATCCGAAAATAATGCTATTTTTTGTAAATATTCATTGCAATTCATTGCAATTGGTGAATAGTTGACCTGTAACGCTGGAAGAGGGCTTATTTTAAAGGAAATTTTCTCAGCTTTCTAAATCTGTCCTCATTTATAGACAATTATTTACTCAAATAATGGTTTTGGAGGTTTATGTTAAAATAACAATAGTCAAACTGTTAAAAACCTAAAACTGTTACGATTTTTCTACCTAAAACTTAAAACAAATTATTTAACTAAATTGGTATTCAAAATTGAACTTAAAATTGGTTAAAAGAAAATTTATTTAACAAAACCTAAGACAAAACTGAAAACGAAGAAATTAAAAAAAAAAATATATTTTTTTTTTAAACTCACCTTTTTATTTAAAAAGCTTTTTATTTAAAAAACTTAAAAAAACATAAATCAAAAAATAATAATGAAAAATGTATTAAAAAAAAATTTATACATCGGCCAAACCGGGAATCGAACCCCGGGATCCTGTATCACAAATCACGACATAACCACTACACAACAGCACTTGTTAACTAATGCGTGCCGGCTGCCTAGGTTCGAATCCTGGCGATGCCCATCAAATTAATTAATTTTTTTGTTTGCTTTTTTTAATTTTTTTTTAACTATTTAATTAAAAAAAATATACGAAAAATATTATTTTCATCGGTTTTATGTTAAAATGTAATTAAAAAAAAAGAATTGTAAATAAAACAAAAAAGATTAAAATATTTTTTTTTCTTATTTTGTTATTGAAATAAAATATTAAAAAAAAATATTGGCCAAACCGGGGTAACTGATTTTAGCTTCGACCTATAGCGGCAATTTACATACAAGATCTTTTTTGCTATCCATTCGTGGTATTATTTTGCGGAAACTGAAGTTAAACAGACAATTTCGACGGACGTAAAGTATTTATATCGCATAGCTAATGCAGTTGCAAGTGGCTTCTTCCACTCTCGATGGTTAACAAAAGCCAGCAGAATTTTGCGATTATATGTAACAACTAAATCACCATCGAAAAACCTGAAAATACTAACAGAATTTATTATGAGAGATTGTTAATAAGGTTGTGCAAAACAATGGATACTTTGCTTACCCGGAAAATGTTTTATTGACAATGTTTTTCGACGACAGAAAATCCGTGCGTGAGAGATGCATTAAGAAAATTTTGCATTTTCGTAACAATGTTTGGGATCCGTCAACACTTAGAGCTTACGAAAAACCTAAAATAAATTTTGATTGCTCAGACTATGTTGATATGATTGACTTAGATGACGATAGTATTTTGTCTGAGCCCCCATTTTCTACAAATATCCCCTACGAACATTTGTTGGAATACATTGAATTCGATGATCCACCGCTTTCTGATCTAGGAATACCGTCACATATTCAGGGAACTGAGCGATTTGTACAGTTGCTTACCAATGTTTCCCGGCGTGCAATAGAAAGTAATCGCGATGATATTTTGGAAGCTACTATTGAAAGCCTCAAAAGAATACCACGAATGGATAGCAAAAAAGATCTTGTATGTAACTTGCCGCTATAGGTCGAAGCTAAAATTAGTTACCCCGGTTTGGCCAATATTTGTTTTTAATATTTTATTTAGTTTAATAATTTTTAAATAAAAAGTTAATTAATTGTTTAAATAAAAAAGAGGATTTCAATAACAAACTGAGAAAAAAAAATATTTTAATATTTTTTGTTTTATTTACAATTCTTTTTTTTTTTTTAATTACATTTTAACATAAAATCGATGAAAATAATATTTTTCTTATATTTTTTTTAATTAAATAGTTAAAAAAAAATTAAAAAAAGCAAACAAAAAAATTAATTAATTTGATGGGCATCGTCGGGATTCGAACCTCGGCAGCCGGCACGCATTAGTTAACAAGTGCTGTTGGGTAGTGGTTATGTCGTGATTTGTGACACAGGATCCCAGGGTTCGATTCCCGGTTTGGCCGATGTATACATTTTTTTTTTTAATACATTTTTCATTATTATTTTTTGATTTATGTTTTTTTTTTAAGTTTTTTAAATAAAAAGCTTTTTAAATAAAAAAGTGAGTTTTAAAAAAAAAATATATTTTTTTTTTAATTTCTTCGTTTTGACTTAGGTTCTGTTAAATAAATTTTCTTTTAACCAATTTTAAGTTCAATTACTTTTTTTAATACAATTTTGAATACCAATTTAGTTAAATAATTTTTTTTAAGTTTTAGGTAGAAAAATCGTAACAGTTTTAGGTTTTTAACAGTTTGACTATTGTTATTTTAACATAAACCTCCAAAACCATTATTTGGGTAAATAATTTTCTATAAATGAGGACAAATATAGAAAGCTGAGAAAATTTCCTTTAAAATAAGCCCTCTTCCAGCGCTACAGGTCAACTATTCACCAATTGCAATGAGTTGCAATGAATATTTCCAAAAAAATAGCATTATTTTCGGATTTCCTGAGCACCAAACTGTCTCTTAAAAAACCGGAAGCTCGATTTTGATTTTGGAACCATGGTTTCTTTGGGGAAAGTTCTTAGAATTTTCCGTAGATTACGCCCTTGCTATACGCTTTATCATGTTTTTCGGTCCCGAACAAATTGACGCCCCTAATGCTCATACTGACACATTTACGACTTGAGTTAATGTAATATCTGATATAATTATATATAACATAAACAAAATTATCTTTCAATGACTTACGTCAATGGTTGCCTAAATGATGGCATCTTTTTAAGGATGACAAATGTTTTAGATAATTCTGGAAACGAAAGAAAAAAAATAATAAATTATGACATATGCAATCCTTTTTTTTCAATAAGAAAATAAACATAACAATTATTTGTATAATTCTCTTTCGCATTAGTATGTCTACTTGAGCGGATATTTTTTGCAATTTAAAATTTGCAATTTGACCGAACTACATTAATAATCATTATAATCAGTTAGTGTACAGATAAACATTTAACCTTTAAAAAGTTTGATATAATTTTTATTAAAAATAAAAATTATGTGTTGTATTTCAATAATTTTCATTTTTATTTTCATTTAACCTATATTAAATTTAAATACTTTAATTTGTCTTTAATTTAAGTAATATACAATTAATTTCACAGCCTGTGACAACACAAAATTTTAGTTGTTCTAATCCACAATTTTGTTTTATGTATGAAAAACACATACAAATATCTTCCATGGTTGATTTTTTTAAGCAAAATAAATTAGTAAAGCATTTGTAAAATATTAGCTTAAAACAGTAAAGTGTTGAATAAGTATGACTAACATTTTAGCTGAACTTATGTTTTTGAGTGTACTTAGCCAATACCGATAATCGAATGAAACTGCTGGAAACCCTACTTTTTTATGAATAAAAAAATTTTAATATGTTGGCCGATTTGTAAATAAATTTAGTTTTGTGTTACACTAAAAATTGGGAACGAAATTGTTCTAAATTTATTAATTTTTCTGTTTTGCAAATTCTGCACAGACTATAGCTGAGTTTTCGACTTAACCATATCCGTTAACTCTGAAAAAACACCAAAATGTGTTTTTGGCGAAAACTTAACATAACTAATAATTGTGATCTTAGATTTTTTTATTTTTGCACTCAAATGCTACACAAAACATACTTTGATTTGATCATAATTATGTCTGAAATTAGAGATGATAACTGTACCACAAAATATATTTTTTTAAATGTTATCTTTTCACATATATCTGAAGCCTTGTGAGCAGACCGCCAAGGGTTAAATAATCCGATTTGTTCAGATCTATTAATTTTTTTTAAATGGCGGGTAATATTTATGGCCTACATAACGGAAAAAAATAAATAAAAACAGAACTTTATGTTTATACTGGTGCCGGATGTGGTTGTGGTTTAATTTATAAAAAAAATACATACATGAACAAACCTGAGTTTTTGTTGTTATGATCCGCGTAATAAAACGGAAGGGTGTTAAGGAAATGTAACGTATGTATGCAGAAACCCAGCAACAATGGTGATGGCCAAATCTATAATATGCAAATAATATAAAATATGTACGAAAATATTTTATTTATTTTTATTTTTTTGTAGACATGTAGACATGATACCTTACTCCTTTAATTTAGGAGTAGTTGTGTACGTCTATCTCGCTATTTACGCTATACTTTTGACATTATTTTTTTATTGCTCGTGTGAATCGAAGGATTTGGAAATTACGGCAAATTCTGGTAAATGTAATATATGGAGTAAGATTTCGAGACATATAATAATATCAAGTACCGTATAAAAAATACTCACATTAAAAATGATCAGATGTATTTGTTTATAATGATATTACCCGGTGTGGCAAGTAAAATTGTATCTTACTGCAGATGATGTCGTACTTAACTATATTCAATTGTACTGATTATTACATTTATAAACCAGATTATATTATAATATTTTTACTCGGACAAATTTAAACATATCTAATTTGATACAATTCGATACATGTAAATGATCAATTTTTCGGATCAAATTGTATGTGTTTATATATGGGAACTAATGAAATAAGATATACCTATATTAGATTCCATATTTAAAATTTTCCACTTTTGTCTTAAGTATTGAAAATAATGTTAACTCTAGTCGTCTGCAAGAACAGCAATTTTTTCTGAATATTGAAACAAATTTTATAAGAAAATCGTAAAAACACATCCCTGAAAAGTGTTGTTCTGCAATAGATGAGAATTAACTACTGATTTACTTAACACATCTCTCGGTTTACACACGAAACTAAAAAAATAGTGTAAAAGTGTAATTGTGTACAAAAAGTATAGTGTAAATCGAAGGATAGATATACATCCTTATTCCTTGGTTTACACGATACTTTGTTTACACTATTTAGCGTTTACAAGATTTTTTATTTCTCATGTAAATCGAGGGATACAGAATTACCTCAATTTACGAAATTTTTTTTTTTTTTCATAAATAAAATTTCTAGACTTTAAAACCTGCGTTTCTTCTCAAGTAGTAGAGCATACAAATTATCAGGAGAAGGTTTCAATGATTTTTATAAAATATCAAATTTATCCCTCGATTTACACAATAGATACGTTCCTGAATAAATAGGGTAAATCGAAAAATACCGTATAATACAAAGAAAATCATAAATTTTTTTAATATTTTTAAGTATTTTAACTGAAATAAAGTTAAACAATAGAAGGAGAACAAAACAACAATATCTAATTTTCCCAGTAAAATACAAAATTTATAAATTTGTAATTTCATGTTGTTCACTCTTTCTAGTGCATATAAGGACTTTGGCAGGTTTTGGAAAGGAACCTCTTTTGAATTCAACTACATGGTAAATCATATTTTGTGTAATAAAAACAATTTTTTTTTTTCAATAAATTAAAAAAAAAATTAAGCCTGATTTGTTACTACTCTATCAAGTTGTTAAGTTCTAATTGTCATACAATATGGACTAATTATCATACAATATGGACTAACTTGGTTTTTTATTAGATAATCTCAAAATAATCTCAAAATATATTATAATATCTCAGTTTATAATCTCATGCAATGTTAACACATTTAAAAAATTTTTTTTTTATTTATTTTATATAATTAATAAAAAATGTATTAATTTTTCTTAAAATTAAGCAAAATATTAAAACTATCCACTAATTCTAAATTATCTTCAAAACTCCTCCAGAGCCAGCAAGAGGGTATATAACATTGGTTGTGTATTCTGCAATCTCTTTAGCCTTCTATACTCGTTGGTTATATTTTATTGAAAGCAAATAACCTGCTTAAGACCACAGAAATATATGAAATATTCAACAGGTTAAATTTATTGAAAATCTACTAAAAATTAACTTGTTTCTAAGTAAGGCCAAAAGTGGTATAATTTGTATTAACTGTTTTCGTAACTCAATTTAATTTGTTTAAGTTGTACTAAACAAAAATTAAAAATTTGAGGATCTTGCGCTGAGGCCAAAGTAATTTGTTTTTAATAATTTCGGATATTTGATGAGATGTATAATAATGTAATGTTTCGTTACGTTATCCTCTATATTTTTTTCTTTGAAGATACTGGGTTTCAGAACGTAAAGCAATTCCAGTATGAGTTTAAGCACATTTTCCGGGTTTATACACATATGTTTGATATCGTACAGATATATAGGTAATTTATTGACCTTAATTACCAGATTTTTGTTTTAAAGACAAACAAAACGTAAATCACGCATTTAAATTTTTGTTTATTTTTCATCAGTCGGAAACATTTACAACAATGTACGTATCTATATTTGTGTCACGTACTATTGAATATTTATTAATGACTTCCTCTTCATAACTTGGCGATCAACAGAAATGTAATAGAGCATTTAATTCAATCAGGTATTAAAATATAAATAAATTCGTAGTGCATATATGTATACCGAGTTGTATTGTGTTTTATAAATTATTTTGCGTCTGATATTGTTTTTATGTATATTCAGGTGACCCATAACACACTAATATTTTCTTCGAATTGTTTTCAAATGTCTGAATTTGAAAACAAAAATATAAACGCTAACCGGGATTTAGATTACAGATTTTTAATTGTTCTTAAATATTTTTAATATATTCCCTACCAGGAATGAAGACAAAAGTTCCCTAAAAATTTCTGCGTCATGCTGATGTAGGACTTATCCCCACTATCCCACACTCACTAGTACACGCACAGAATAAATTCGGTTGTTTCAACAGAATTTCATTAAACCGAATTGATATGGTTGCTGCAACCTCGTAAATTCGGTTGTCTCAACATGAATTCTGTTGTTGTAACCGAAGTGGTGGTTGTGACAACCGAATTTACGAGGTTGCAGCAACCGAATAGATGCGGTTGAATGAAATTCTGTTGAAACAAAAGAATTCCTTATGTGAGTGTACTAGAGACTGTACTTTTCCCTAAAATTCAACAGTTATTTAAAAAGTTTTTCCGTACAGTTATTCTAATTGAAAATATATATATCTAATATATATTTTTTAAATGTTCGTATATGTGCAGTGGGGAGCACTTGTCGTAAGTTATCTTAAAAATTGAAAAACTGAAAAAAATGGTAAGAGTAATTTGTTCAGGTGAAGTTACAAGTATTATTAAAAATGTATTTCCAGGAAGGTAAAAAATCCGAGCCTTTTATTAAAAAAATACACTTTTCTCGTTAATATAGCTCGAACGCCTGATGTCGGAGAGTGAATTTAATTCCAGGATTTGGAATCAAGCGTACCTTGTACCTTTAGAAAAGTATAATTGAGTTCAAGTGTCAAATATTTTCGGCCTGAATCTTTAGGTGGAAAAAGTACTTACATGTACTCACAAGTTCTCCCCACTGTATATGTATGGATGTTAATAAATGAACTCACATATGAACATTAACGAATATGTAGATTCATGAGCATGTATGGAGGTACATGATGGCATATTTCTATGCATACTTGTATACATATTCCTGTTTTTTATATATTTTTGTAATTAAAAACAGCGATTTTTATTTTTTATAATGAAATTATATTCATGTTTATTATATTTTCTTTTCAATACAAATACATATTAAAATGTTAAGATGTGAGCAAGATTATTCAAGTTCATTTGTTTTTTGTTAAACAAAAAACCGTGCAATGTTTATTTATTAATTAAAAACGTTGTCTATAAGCTAATTAAAGTGTATTTTATCTATTGACAGGTCCCTTGCATATTTCATTTCGCGTCACCGAAAATCTTCAGAGAACCAATGTAGGAAGGGGTAGAATATATTAATATTTTGTTTATATTATATTTTGTTTTTACGACTTACTGACTCTGCTAGACATAGTATTCAACCGCACAAAATTTACCTGGGACGATGGAGGCACATCTTATAAGTATTCATTTTTTTCTGGGGCGTCATTAGTTTTAACGTGTGCAGATATCATATGGCGACCGCGGCTGTTCTTGAAGAAGCGCATTCTGGGCCAATTTTTCTAGATTAATGTTGGCCTCCAAGGCGTCAATTCTTGCTGATTTATCAGTATAAACCAGTGACGTCACGTAGCCCCACAGGAAATAATAGTCAAATTGCACGACCTTGGTGGCCAATTGACAGGTCATTTTCTCGAAATCAACTTATCGCCAAATATTGATTTCAATAAGTGGATCGTTGTGGTCGCCGTATGGCACATAACGCCATCCTGTTGAAGCCACAGCTAGCCCGGCGCAATGTCATCCATATTTTCAAACAAAAATCATTGACCATGGTGCAGTAACGATCACCATTGAGCGTAACTCGAGCTCCGGCTTCATTTTTGAAGAAATAAGGTTCGAAATGCACCAAACAGTGCATTTTTCTGGATGTAATGGAGACTTTAGGGTCTCTTGTGGATTGGTCTCACTCCATAATCTGCAATTCTGTTTATTAGCAAATCAGTTAAGAAAAAATGAGCCCCACGGCTGAGCACAATTTTGCGGATAAAAATCCTGCGAATCGATGACTGATTTTCAAAATAAATTGGTATAATTTGGTATATTGTTCAAGCGTGTATCTATTCATGATGATTTGCCAGAGTATACTGATCATGAATGTCAAAAAGTGAGCTCAGTATGACAGTTAGTTTCACAGCTAACCCATTTGTAAGTTCTATTGGGCTAAAAAACAGCCTTAATAAGTTTTTTTTAAGTTGCTATTAAAGCTCATATTCCCATGCAAACAACAACAAATTTTAAATTGTAACAGGCACCAGAGCTATAATACTTTTAAAAGGTTTTATTTTGTGTGTTCCTTAATAAAAAAACAAACACTTGTATGCAAATAAATTTATTTTTCTAGGATGGATATTTCATTTCATTTATTTATTCATAATCTAAAAGCCAGTGGTGGTCAAACGATTACATAGTAGTCTATGAGTTTTTATAAATATTTAAAAAAATATTTTTTTTTAAACAAAATTTAAAAATACGAATACTGGTATTTTCAACAAGGTTGAATAATATTTTCATCTTTGACGAATTAGAATAATTTTTGTGAATAATAAATTTTGTGAAAATCCTTCAACAATTCTTTACACAATTTTTTTAAATAATTTTATAAGGAGTTTCAGTGCTATGAATGCCACTATTTGCAGAATTTCAAATTTCACTTATACATTTAGATTTTGCAAACGGATAAATTGGTATATTATTTTTTTTAACAGTACTTAAGAAATTTCAAAACATTGGCGGATCGCGAAAAAATATTTCTGGTTCAGTTAATTGATTTTAAATGTTAATCCACGATTAACATTAGCACACATTACAAATTGTTGCATTTTTTTGCAAGTTTTTAAATAAAATATGAAAATTTAAAAGAAAATTATTTCTATTAAAAATGCAATTTAAAACCAGTACTTATTAAATTTTTCAATAATCACGGAACGCGAAAAAGGCTGTCTGGTACAATTAATTGATTTTATAATTGAATCAATGCAGCAAACGAACAATTGCAAAAAAAAATTTTGCAAAAAAATTTCGAAATTTTTTTTTTTTTAATCAATATGCAATTTAAATAGTTTTAAAAACAATGGTGGAACGCGAAAATTTTTTTCTGGTATAATTAATTCATTTGAAAATATAATCCACGATTTGTATTCACCAAACAAACAAATAGGTAAACAAAATCTTGAAAATTTTTTTGCTATTTTTTTTTTTGTTGCAAAATTATGAAAAATAAAAATAAATATATATATTTATAATAAATACTCAATTAGAAACTGTATTTTCGAATACTATTAATTGGGTTTAAAATTTAATCCACCATTGGTAAAACTAAATTTAAAATTTGTTCTCTTAAAATTTTCTTTGCAATTAAAACAAAACAATGAAATTTTTTAAGAAAAATATTGGTAAGAAATAAAATGCAATTAAAAACTTTCAAAATAATGGCAGAATGAGAAAAAATACATTATTTGTACAATTAATTGATATTAAAACTTTATCTACAATCTACATTCAACAAATAAATTAAGAAAACAAATTTTGAAATTTTTTATACAATTTTTTTTGCAATTATATGAAAATTCAAAATAAAATTTTTCCAAGAAAAGCAATGCACTCAAATGGTATGATTTTTACTGCAATCAAACAAACATTCCATAATAGTATATTTACTAATAGTTTTACAATTAAAACAAAAGTTGAAAAAATACGTTTTAAGAAGTGTTATTTTTCAAAAACCATTTTATTTAAGAAAAATGTTTTTTTAAACTTTGAGTTGTTTCCTAAAAATATTTTTCGATTTTCAACTTGAGGGATATTTTTAATTTAAAGTACCTATATTTGAATTTTTTCTTTGCTATTGAGTTATAAAAACATTTCAAAATTTCTTTTATATTTATGTTTTATAAAAACAAAAAATAAAAGTTTTCCGGAGCCTGAAATTTAATTTGAATGTTGCTAGAATTTCCAGTGATTAAGGGACATCTTAATGTACTCGTACATGCAAAATATTACCACTTACAAAATTAATTGAAATGATTTTCAATATGCCAATATGCGTGTATTTATTTACTTTTGTTAAAATGTACTGTAAATTATATGTGCAAAATATATAATGTGAAATTCGATTATCCAATAAAAAAAGTTATCAAGTGAATCATTTAACTTTTCACAATGTTTTTACCAATATATGTACTTGTATTTATTTTATAGTAATTAATATATTAAATATTAAATCTGCCAGCATGGAATTTAAGATAAATTTTTAAAGTATATAAAATATAAAAAACTTTAAATTTATAGTCAAACTATGTTAATTCGCTATGCTTATCCTATGTTAATGCTGCTTTAAACTCAGGGCTAACTATTTATTTTAGCGAAAATTAAATATTAGTATCTATGTGTATAAAGAAGTAGTGTGATTGAGTGACTGACTCAACATCGCCCAGCCTTGATCACTAGACCTAGGAACTTTAAATTTGGTATGATGATTTTTTAGGAACTTTCTTTTTGGCAACACTGTTTTTGGCAGCTCAGCTGTTTTCGTGTAGCATGTTAATGTTAAACATGTTCAGTTTGGTCTATATTCTTAATTAATGTACAAAATAAGAACAACGACAGTTTTATATCTACTTTTATTTTATTTTATTAATTAATAATCATATAATTACAAATTATATAGTATTACCCTAACCGAGCACTAGCTACTATGGCCTTTCGGCGCGTTGTAGCGAAAACAGACCAGTGCCTCTGGCGTGAATCGAACCCACGACCCCCGCACTGATAAGCCAGCACGCTACCAACTAGCCTACCGGGGCGCACATTTATATCTACTTTTACAAAGTTATACAATTTATTCATATTCTTCGTAATTAAACGGTTAACTGGTTCAGCAGCATTTTTACACACAATTTTTATTCAAGCCAAAAAAAATGCTACTGAGATCTTTAAAATAATAATAAAAGTTGGTCATTCATTTACGCCATTACTTTTTAATTTTGGGATCTTTGTTCAAAAGTTGTGGCAGATTTTGTGAAATTTGTTTTGGATTTGTTAAAATTAATAAACCAGTTAAGGGGTTAATAGTCGTTGAAACTTACCCAAACCTGGTCCATATATATATAGAACACTTGTGGATACTCCTATGAAACGAATATTTTGTCCGTTTATAAAATAGAATATTCTTCGGTTATAAATTTTTTTGAAAAATAACACTAAAAAATAATTAAAGCACTGACAATTTTTAGTATATTGTTAAATAAGGGTAACTTAAATCTTTGCTTAAGTCAGTATCGCAGTGCAACACGAAAAAAAAAATAACCATATACGGACACCACTACGTGATAAAAGACTAAAAAAAAAGACCCGTGTCTCCCAATTTTTCCCAAAGTCATGCACTTTTTTTTTATGGGCCGCCAAAGATTTGGGGCCTCGGTATCATTTTCGCAAAAAAACTGATCATTTTTCTCAGGCTCATATCTTGCAAATCGTTCAGAATTTCGATTTACTCTCTGAGGCAAAGTTGTAGCTCTTGTCATAAAGAACAAAAATTGCGAAAAAATCAAAAAAACTTATCTTCCAGATCAAAATCGCAAAAAACTTAAAAAAAATTCGATTTTTTTTTTACCTTTTTCCCGTGTTCAGGTCCATAGGTAGCAAAACCGTTTCAAAATTCAAGGAAACAATCAACTACAAAAATTTACCTAAGATCTCAATAAACAATTTCTAGAACATATAAACTTCCTGGGAATTATTCTTAACACCGTGTTTAATTTCATTTGTTTCTTATTTACTTCAACATTGAGATACTATGCTATCTATTACAAAAATATTAAAAAAAAAGTATTCGTATTATGTTTATAATGTTGATGACCCTGGACTTGCAAATCGCGCTCTCTTAAGTTGTGGATCCAAATCGTCGTCCGAATCTGACTCTGATTCAGAACTTATGGTGTCCACAGGCACATTGCTTCCAGACTGTTCTCCATCATCAGCTATTTCTTCTTCAAATAATTCATTAACATCATACAGGGTGATCTTGTGACTCCACCAATATACCTGAAATGAATTAGACAATAAATCAAAAAGGAATGCAAAACAATGCATCAATAAAATTAATATCACCTCTGCAAGCAATGCGTCGAGGTTTTGCCTTTGTAACGTTTTTTACACTGGGCATTGTGGTTTGGTGAAACCGTTCTCCTTGCTCATCGGATTCGGTAGGGAGTTGTTTGATAAAATCGTCAAAATGAAAATCAAGAAAATGCAGCTTTAATGTCATCGATGCGCCGATTATCTCAAATAATGCAGCATTTCTTTCACCCATTCTCTTACTTCCGGTTCCGGTGCATACACGCTGAAGGTAAATCCATGCCATTGAATGATTTTCATCAAGCGATGAATCAAAGTTTCTCTTAAATAGCTTTCTAATGTCAGGGAAATTAAGTACGCCTGTTAAATGAAAAACAAAAAATAAAGACAGAAAAGAAAATATTAACATAGTGTAAATAGTACAATTAGGTGAACAAAAATTCGTTTTAAATTTACTACAATACCTTTTTTAATTTTGTCATTCGCTACGCTTTGGGAAAACGCTTTTCAAATAGTCGAATGCGTTTGGACAATTTACAACGGCCACTTCGATGAATTTTTTAACAATTCCCAATTTTATGTGGAGCGGTGGCAGCAAGATGTCTTGAGTATTGTCAATTAAAGGTGCATTCTTCAGTCTATGTTGTTCTATTTGTTCATCCACACTTCCTCTTGGCCTCCACGAATTACATTGGAATTGATTCAGAGGTGAGCGTGAATCCCAATTATAAAGAAACAAAATAATTTTGGGAAGCCGCCCTTATCGATGATCCCTTGCAAAATGTTGATGACCTTCAAATCACAGCAAATCTTCCATTTATTTCGTAATATTTGATTTTTTTCCATTATATCTTTCAATGTTTCATAGCTTTCTTTCATGTTGATACCCATTGCTAGCGGAATGGAAGGTTTTCGGTTCGACACATGCAACAACACTGCTTTCAAGCTTGAAACAGAACCATCAATAAATAATCTCCACTCACTAGCGATGTAGTTCATTCCCATTTTACCACCAAAACTTTTTTATCGTTGCAGTAAGCGAACGAATTGTCATCATTTAGAGTGTAGAGCCTCTGAAATTCAGCTTGTCGTTTGCGGTACGCCGTAGAGTTAACATTAGCATGTGTGAGTTTTCTTTGCTTTAAAAAGGCTGTCAAAAAATATTGCAAGTCGCTGCGATAATCCCAATATGGCCACAATGAAATCCATTTCCATTTGTGTTATTAGTTGTGGTCCATCTCTTCCCTGTTGGGGGTCATAATCGGTATCAAATGGATCTTCATAAGTAACACCACCTGCTCTACTCATTGCTGTAAATTCTGTAGTACGATCTGGAGTTGGCGGCCTTGGTGATACAAAATTTTCAGGTCAAGCACTGGTAGTGTGGCTGTTTGCAGTTGCTTTATAATTTTGCTCTTCTCAGCATGTCGATTTAGACACCTAGTTCAAAAGTGACTCAACTCAAAATTTTTAATTTTTCAGAAATCGAAAAAAAAAAATATTTGTAACTTTATACCAATAGAAACATAAAGAAAGACAACTGTTTTTTAGCAACAGTTAACAACAACAAAATACACTGATATTTTTTATAGATAAACAAGTATATTGTGCATAGTTTAAACATATAAACCCGAAAAATTAAAATTTTGAGTTAAGTCACTTTTGAACTAGGTGTGCGATATATAATCTTACGATTTTAAAAACATTTAAAATCAAAAACTTCATTGCGTTTGGTGCGGGAACTTTTTAACGACCGCGAAAATGTAAGATCATGGTTCGTAATATATTTTAAATGCCTACACGGCTATGCCACGTATTTTTTGATATTTTCAAAAAATGTACGTACAATTTATAAATGATATAACTAAAAACAATGCAATGTTATTAGATAAGAATTTATGCGAATATTTTTGAACATATATTTTTA
This sequence comes from Delia radicum, assembly GCA_021234595.1. NCBI lineage: Eukaryota > Metazoa > Arthropoda > Insecta > Diptera > Anthomyiidae > Delia > Delia radicum. The sequence goes on from CM037854.1 coordinate 102,128,051, forward strand.
TTATTAAAAAAAATCTATGCTTTGTAGATAATGGCCCATAAATTCATTTCAGCTGTAAAATTAATTTTCACTTCAAAATAATACATTGTAATTGTCTAGAGAAGTACAAAAATATGTAATTTTATAGGCGTGATAACTGCTATTACATACAATAAAATTTCAATGAAAATTGGAAAACGCTACAAAATGAAATATTTATTTATTTAAGGGTTTTTATAAAACATTTTTTTTTTTTAATTAAAATTTATTTTTTAAATACATTTGAAGTCAATTTTTAGATTGTATATTACGCAATTCGAAAAATTAAAATTTTCGGAAGTACCTAGTCTTGCAGTACATAATTTTCGCATAATTTTGGCACTCTGAGTACA